>JAHBCN010000983.1:0-137520 GCA_019359885.1 Listronotus oregonensis
TTAAATATTACCGTTTTAAAACAATAAGTTGCATTTGTAGATTAATTTTTTGATTGTAAAGATTTTTCTTATATTGTAGCCTTGAAAAAGGAAAAATAAATGTCCGAAAGCTCGGCGTTTAGTAAAAGAGTTTCTTCAGCCCTAGACCGAATCCCCAAGAATTTGGAATCATATATATATATATATATATATATATATATATATATATATATATATATATATATATATATATATATATATATATATATATATATATATATATATATATATATATATATATATATAATATATATATATATATATATATATATATATATATATATATATATATATATATATATATATATATATATATATATATATATATATATATATATAATACAGGGGCAATATATAACTGACTGATTTGAATTGCGCGCCATTTTTGATACAGGCATATCGGTAGGTGGCGCCGTAGTGATTGTTTAAAGCACATGTGTACAATTCATCATGGAGCCTACACGATCCCACAACGCGTCCTTATTGTTAAAACGTTTTACTTAAATAATGAGTCGATTGTTGCAACTATTCGGAATCTACGACGAGATTTCGGTCGAAATAGTCCAGTGTCAACACCATTCGTCAGTTGGTGCGCAAATTTGAACAAACAGGTGAGGTTAAAGACTTGCAGGTCGGGCCGTGTTCGAACTGTTCGTACTCCGGAAAATATCGAGAGAGTTCGTGAAAGTGTAGTGGGGCGCCCTGAGACATCTACCAGACATCGTTCTCAAGAACGTTATTGTCGCACATCATTAGGCACTATTTTACATAAAGACTTGCATTTGCGGCCATACAAAATTCAGTTAACCCAAGAACTACAGCCTAGAGACCATGAAAGTCGCCGACAATACAGTCATGCAATATTGCAGCTTAATACCCAAAATAACGATTTTTACCGACAAATGATAATGAGCGATGAAGCCATTCGATATGAACGGATTTGTTAATAAGCAGAATTGTCGTATCTGGGCATTAGAGAACCCTCGTGTCATCCATCAACGACCACTACATCCTCGTCGAGTCACAGTTTGGTGCGGTGTTTGGTATGGAGGTGCATCGGACCTTACTTTTTGAAGACAATGCAGGTAATTCTCTTACTGTCACTGGCGAGCGATACCGTAAATGCTGCAAAACTTTCTGGCTCCTCAAATCCAACAATTTAACCTGCAAAACATGTGGTTCTAGCAGGACGGAGCAACTTGTCACACAGCTAGGGAAACAATGAATCTTTTACGAACAATATTTCCGGACGTTTAATTTCTCGATTTGTGATGTCAGCTGGCCACCAAGGTCCGGACCTCACGGCACCTTGACTTCTTTTTATGGGGATTTTTGAAAAATAAGGTTTGCTCAACAAACCAAATACTGTAGATCAGCTGAAGAACAATATTACGAAGCCATTGAAAATATTCCTCCTGAAACCTACCAAAAAGTGATGGAAAATGTAGTCAAGAGGGCTCAGGTTTGCGGGCTTCTAGAGGCGGACATTTTCTGATATTATTTTTCATACATAATTTCTAAGTTTTCAATAAAAGATTAAAATAAAATGAACATATTTTATTTCATTTCACAAATATTCAGGAAACAAACCAGTAAGTTACATATCGGCCACCCTGATATATATATATATATATATATATATATATATATATATATATATATATATATATATATATATATATATATATATATATATTTATAAGTTAAGAGAAGGATAGATCACGACTGTCTAGTTAAGAAAGAAAATTCGAAATTTTGGGATGCAGTCTTGATGGGAAAGGCCTGAGGTAAGAAAACCCTTTATTGTTTCGTCAAGCTTCGTGTATATTATACTCTCCTCAGGACTCACTAAAAAACGACTAGTTTGTAAGACAACAACTAACTATTCATTTCAAGTTTTAAAAGAAAAGGTTCAAATTGTAAAACAGCCGAAGATGAACAGGAAAAGCCCATTCAAAACCAACAGACGGAACACATATATTTCAATAAAAAACTAGGAAGGACAACCTTTGGTTTTTGAAATAAATAAAATACTTTTCTACTTTTACAACTTTTTCCGTTGGAGAACGACGCAACACGGTCTTTTGTTTAAAAATAAGGTAAACTGTTTGGAGACGGATAGAAGGAAACTGGTGGAGTTGTTGTAGAAAAAAGGGATAGATGTTGGTTTGGGGGAGGTTAGAGTGAGATGGAACATGGTTGACAGTTATTTCAAGAAAGAATAATTAAAAACGAGGCAATGGCATGACAGAACAGACGCACTGCCATTGCCTCGTTTTGTATTATTCTTTCTTGTGAATAACTGTCAACCATGTTTCCATCTCACTCAACCTTCCACCAAACCAACATCTATCCCTTCTTTCTACAACAACTCCACCAGTTCTCTATCCTTTTCTCCCGAGACAGGTTAACCTACTTTTAAACAAAAGACCGTTCGGTGGTTTCTCCAAGGAAAAGTTGAAATGTAGAAAATATTTTATTTTATTTTAAAAAAACAAAGGTTTCCTTCCTAGTTTTTTATTGTAATAATATGTCGTCTGTTGGTTTCTTGAATGGGTTTTCTGTTCATCTTCGGCTGTTTTACAATTTGTAACCTACTTTGTAAGGAACTTTGAAATAGAATAGTTAGTTGTTAATCACTAACATAGTCTTTCTGTTTTTGTAGTGATTGAGGAAAGTATAAATATACACGAAAGCTGACGGAAACAATAAAGGTTTTTCTTAACCCTCCCAGGCCAAAAAAAAATTTTTTATATTATATAATATAATATTTCAAAATTTATATATATATATATATATATATATATATATATATATATATATATATATATATATATAAAATATATATATATATATATATATATATATATATATATATATTTATTAATAAAAGTTTATATTCTATAAATACAAAAATTATATTAATATTTAAATATTAAATAATGAATAAAATTTTTAACTTTGTCAATTACTTTCTTTGTAAAAAATAAACATAAAAAAGACACTCTCTCATAACGAAATTTTTCTGACACGACTGACGCCATTAATGCCGGCAGAAATGTTGCCCTTTATGGATTAGAACTTACTATTAGGGAGTATGTTTTAACTCTACTCCAACGCCATCTGCATTTGGGAGGTGGAGATACAATAACAAACGCCAAAAATTACTTAATAATACAGGGTGTTACAGAATGTTGTGAGGAAAATTTAGGGGCAGATTGTACATCCAAAAATATGAAAAAAAGTTTATGTATACATGGGTCCGAAAATGCTTCGTTTTTATGATACAGGGTGATTAAAGTTTTTTGTCTTTTATAGTTTATTTCACATTTCGCGAAAACTCGTGAAGATATTGGGATGAGTTTTTGTACACGCAAATGTATAAGTATAGGTCACATTTAACTGTACAAAATTATTTTTTAAGGGACTTAGATCAGTGGCGTTCTTTCTGGTCAGTACTTATTTTTAGCGAAAAAACTGTACGCCACTGGTTTTTCCAAAAATTAGTGTTGCTGCCTTAAAGCCATTTTAATTACGCTTAAAAAGTACCTCTTGGACTTTTGACTTACCGTTTTCGAAATAAGACTAAAAGTACACTTAGCTGTTTCATGTTTTATTTATAATTTTATTATTTTATTTGTACTAATTGTTCAGAAATAATGTATTCGATTTTAACTTTAGATCAAATGCTGTATATGGCTTCCCTCTGCGTTAATGCATGCTATAAATCGCATTCGAATATTTCTTCTGCCCCTTTGAAATATTTGAGGACTCCGGCAAAACAGCTTATACGGATACGGATTAATACATTAATTTTTTTTTGAAAACGGTAGGTCAGGGCGAAAAAGTCCAGGAGGTACTTTTTAAGCAGAACTAAACTGGCTTTAAGAAAGCAATACTAATTTTTGCGAAAACCAGTGGCGTACAGTTTTTTCGCTAAAAATAAGAACTTACCGGCATGAACGGCACTGATCTAAGTCCCTTAAAAAATAATTTTGTACAGGTAAATGTGACCTATAATAATATATTTGCGTGTAGCAAAACTTATCTTAATATCTCTATGGGTTTTCGAGAAATAAGAAATAAACTTTAAAAGGCAAAAAACTTTAAACACCCCGTATCATAAAAACAAAGCATTTCCGGACCCATGTTTATATGAACTTTTTTTCATATTTTTACATGTAGAATCTGCCCCCAAATTTTCCTCACAACATTCTGTAACACCCTGTATAAATTTTTTTAACCATTTTTGTATTGATATAAACAGGGTGATTGGTAAGTAGAGGCGAAAAATGAAAATCCGATTTAATTTTTTAGTTATGAATCAAAAACCAAGAATACTTTTTTTTGCAAATTTTTCTTAATTTCCAAGATTTAAAAAAAAAACTATAAAGTTTTGCAAAAAAAAAAAAATTAAATCACATTGTGGTGTCGCTAATCTTAGTTGGCGCTTTCAAACTATTACGTCATATGAAATCAAGGAAAAATCACAAGAAAATGGAGTTCATTAACGAAGAATATGGTCATATTGTTTGTGTATGTTTTTTTCGATGGAAACGCTCTAGCTGCTTGTGGCGAGTATCAGCGGAGATTTCCAAACCTAATTTTATATGATGTAATACTTTGAAAGCGCCAACTAAGATTAGCGACACCCACAATAAGGTTTAATTTTTTTTCTTTGGCAAAACTTTTTAGTGAAATATCCTGGAAACAAAGGAAAATTTGCAAAAATAGTATTCTTGGTTTTTGATTCAGAATTAAAAAATTAATTCGGGTCTTCATTTTTCGCCTCTACTTACCAATCAGCCTGTATATCATAAAAAATCATTTGATATATATCTTCGAACCCTGGCTTACAAGTAGCTGGATCAATCTATAATTTATAACAATATTTGTTTTCCCAATGAAAATATAATCAATTAAAGAAATTGTAAAAACTTTAAATAGAAATAATTTTCTTCTTTGCTATAAAACGAATAAGTAACCAATTAAAAAAATGGATCCATGTCTAAGTACTGAAATACCATATAATTCTTTTTTTTATAGATTGCCCCAGAATCAGAGAAAACGCCGACGTAAAGATGTTTATAGGGAAGACCCATATGTCTTCTTTAAAGAGGATGAACCAGTTTGGCTTGACATTAAATCGTTCTACAACATATCAGACAGTTTTGAAGCTCAATGCTTGTTAACAAGGTGTCGGGAGGGCAAGAAGAAAAATATTTATTTGACATCATCTGGAATTCGAGATTTGGTGGTGACTAATCAAGCAAATATTAAATTTATTAACACTGGCGTTAAGGCTTTTGTTAGATGTGACAATAGAAACATGAGATGTCCCTTTAGGTAGGTTTGTGATATATTAAGTATATAACGTTAAAGTTATAGCATGCTAGTATTTAAAGAGGTTATACTTGGGTCCATTTTGAAAAAAAAACTTTATATAATAGTCTTAACTTTTGAACTACAGGTATTAAAGTACGGCGTTTGTACGTTATTTGTACTGAATCGTTTTAAAGAAAAAACTGATACGACCCTACTTTTTCTTAAAGTAAAAATATTTTTTTAAAATCCTCATTTATTTCTGAACAAATCTAGTCTATGGGTGACCTATTCAGCGATTATTAAAATTTTGGTTTAAATATTGGCGCGCCAAAGCACCGAAGTGCGCTGGCGCCCGTCGTACATAAAATACAGTCGATTTATTACTTAAATTGGAATATTTTCCAATAAAGCTGACAAAGTTTCTTCAAGAAACTGCCGTTAATTATTGACCATTTAGCCTGTCATGAAGAAAATAAGGTCCAATTAAATAATTACCGCATATTCCAGCTTACACATTACCTATTTTTCGTGTACTTAATCCGAGACCCTTTCTCGACTAAATTCAAAACCAGTACCTCAGTTTCTATTGGTCTTACAGTATGTTGTACTCCTTTAGATGATTGTCTGGTTTTAAACTTTCCTTTTTGTACAACCTTCTATAAATGTTTGAGAACGTTGGTGCATCTGAAATATTTCTATATGGAAAGCTCTCTTCATACAAGCGCCTGGCTTCCAGTGCGTTACCATCAGCAAGCCCATACATATATTGCATAACTGCCAACTTAGGATTCGTAAAATGTACCATGTTTTTTAAATATTGTTAATTTTAATGACTTTTTAAAATCTATTTATTTTGCATTAATTAAAATTCTTATCATCATCTATTATATTCAGTGTTTTTATTGCCAAGGAAAGCAGTTCGATATATAGTCCAGAGACTTATGTAAACCATTATTTATATTAAAAAGTATTTTAACATTTACTCTTATCTACATTTTACAGTATCTTTAATATACACAAAATATATGTTTAATAATATTAAAAATTTTTCGCACAATACTAGAAAAAAATATCAACTTTATCTTCCAAATTCATGTTCTCATTTAATAAAATACATAATTTATGATTCAAGAAAAAATTTTAATCACTTACCTGCTAGTATTAAAAATATAGGTAGTTTTAATAAATATAAATAGGGTCCTTGCACGCAAAATAAATGTTTATAATTTCTATGTAGTTCGATTAAATATGGGTCTAAAATTGCGTGTGTAAATTAGTATACTGATAAATAAAGTAACTTCTGAGATATTTCAAAAATAAAAGTACTAAAAATTCAAATTTTCTAAACGATTCTGATTGGATAGCGTCATCACTAGGTAATAATTTGCCAAATCTCCAACTTAATTGTACTGTTTGACAAAAAACTTGAAATACCTATTTGATTTGTGAGATGAGAAATGAACTCGTGTAAAAATCTCTGCTCGTATTACTGTCATAAAACTGATAAATAATACTTACATCAAAGTGATCTTCACAAACAAACAAACTAGATGTTGAAGATAACCTTTCAGGATCACGTCCCCCTGCTTGAAGCCATAGATTCCTTAAAGCCTTATCAGATGGAACTTGAACAAAAGTCTTTCCAGGCATATTAATAGACGTATTTTTGCAATGAGTAATTATACACCAACGGTAAACTTTACTCATTTTGAGACACAACCGTAAAAATCCAATACAAATCACACAGAACAAGAGCAACGATAAAATGAAAACAAATATTGCAAAAGCGAGGTTATAAAACCGCCCAGTTCAATGCGTACATCTAGTGTACATCTCCACTGTGTCATTGTACCAATGCCAAAAATTGTACTACTAGGCTATTTGGCAACGCAGACATTTACCTATAAATGACGTCATTTATAAGTAACCTAACAGAAAGCGTTTTCGCGGGACCTTTGAATTTCGAAGTTATTAAGTCGAAATATCGGCAAAAAAGCGAATTAAAGAAAAAACGAAGTAGTAGGTTTTGAAGAACGGTCTATAATAGTGCAAACGACATCATTAAAAAAAAATGTGCAAGGACCCTATTGTCAGTCAAAAACTTATTGTTAGGAAAGGCTTATTATAAATTGTCTGAATACTTTGAAGATAATTGACAATGGATTATTGCATAGAACCATTTGATTGTCTATTTTCCTCATAATACTATATAACTTATTGTTTTTCTTTATTATTAACATAGTTTTATTTTTATTCTGCTTTGTCGAAAAGATGTATAATCTTATATGACAATAAAGCCATATTATTACTATTATTAAATACATAAGACGTAGAATAGGTAGACAACTGTCAAAACATTTTATGTTTACAAAACACAATCTGCTTTTAACCTACTAGATAAATTTTTAATCCGTAATGATATCCATTCATAACAACGGGTTAATTAATAAATTATAGTTTTTTTTTGCAAAAACCACAGGTTTTTGCAGACGAAAAAAGATTGCTGATTTGTCCAGAAAAGAATAAGGATTTCAAAAATAATTTTTACTTTAAGAAAAAGCAGTGGTGAATCAATTCTATCTTTAAAATGATTTAGTGCAAATCCCGCACGAACGCCACTGGCCAGAATAAAAAGATATGTTGCACAGCAAAAAATGCCTTTTGATGTATAGAAGATGTGTACAACGTTTCACAAAAATATCTACTATCATTTTAAAATTATCTTAAAATCTTACCAGCTTGTAGTTCAGAAGTTAAGACTTTCAAGGACATATGTTCATATAAAGTTTTTTGCTCAAAATGGACCCAAGAATAACATATAATAAAAGCTCGTTATTTAGAAACACTATATATAAAATGAGTTTGTAATTGAATTTAAGTATCGGCCGACTTCAGTAAGTCGCTACAAAAATATTGTCTCTTCTATTAAAAAAAAAATTGTTGCTTGTATACTGTGTGTAAGTGACAAAGAAAGTTAAACACTCGGTATTATCTTTTTAGGAATGTTTGCTTACATTTGTGTTTTAACCTTTAAAGAGTTTATTTTAAAGTGTTTTTTTTTTTTAAATCAGAAAATAAGCTTTAAGTGCGAAGTCTTGTTCATATGCGTCAGCTTAGTAACTTTGAGAGGGTGCGAATAGGCCCCTTGCACATATTTTTTTATTGGCTAAAAATAACTTTTATGCCTAAATACCACTTCTGCCAAATATTTTTTTTATGAAATTTTATAACAGAATTACAAGCAATTACAATTCAAATATAAAGCTTTTCTGCAAAACGGGTATCTACTTCACAAGTGGCTAACCACACGTATTTACAACGCCGATTGATAGAGGCGACCGGGGCTAAGTTCCAATATTACATCTCGGATAAATGCCGAGTAAATAAAATACCAATCGGAGCTAATCAGGATACTGAAACAATGTTGATTTTCTATCAGCGAATAAGTGCAATTTTCATTTGTTTGGTCATTTTTTGCTATATATGTGGGCATAAAATTAACAGAATATACAGTAGGTAAATAAAGTCGGAATTATACCCTTTTGTAGTTACGTCATTCAAGAAAGAAAAAACGTAAGCATAAATAGTTAATTAGATATTTTTGTCAACCAATATTGAGGTAGAAAATTTTTATATCGCGTTCAGAAATTAATAGTCTGTTATGTTTTTTATCCGTTCAGAAATTAACAAATAATGATTTAGCAGTATATTCTAATTTTTACATTCGTCTATACACTTTAAATTTAAAAAAATAAAAATAATTTTATAGTATTTATTTATTACCAAACTTAATAACAATTAACAATTATTATGATTAATCATGAAAAATAAACAAACATAAACATCCCGTGCTAAAGATCCACGTCAATAAAAACTTAAATAAAACCTTCCGGATCTGACTTTCTATTTTTGGTATACTCCCTTAAAAAATTGATTCTTTTATGAACAATATTTGGCAATTCCATCAAATATTTTCTACTATTTAATTTTTTTCACTTGAAGCCTATACTTTTGATCCATCTTCTTAAGAATGAATTACTCAAAATATTAAATTTCTTTCCTGAACTTTTGTCTTGTTGTTGCTAATCTTACATATTCTTTTATGGCGTACTTAGAATAAATTTTGTCCCGAATTATATTTTTTAAATATATTGTAATTTTGGTTTTTGCGGTCTTTCGCTGGGAAGACATACTGGAAGCGTAATCCTGATCTGATTTTATCCCATTTTTCTTTATGTTTGCGATCGTTGTTGGGCTTAGTTTTGTTGCATCTGTGGCTCGCCGTATTACATGCTCTATTTAAAGTGCGATTGTCCAATATATACCTATTATATCTTTTTCTCGGTAATATTATTAAAAACTTTTTCAAAATAACTTTCGACAACAAGTTGAAACACCAATGTTTTTTTATTGACAATGATGGATACTTCACATAACCAAAAATATAAAAAAATGAATAATCATCGGACACCATTTTTTTTCAAAAGTTTGTTGTCACCGCTGTTTGAAATCTACTAAACAAAGATAAACAAAAATAACATCAATACAAAGGGGTATAATTCCGACTATAGGTGTTTACCTTTGTTTTTTGTCGAGCACTATATGTTTCATGAAACTGCGAAAAAACGATCGCTGAAAAAATATTGTAACCAAACCGGGCATAAATTGACGATTAATGTTGCCAACCCTTATCCTAAATGCCTTCAATCATCAAACGCCCCTCCTAATACCCTTGTTTGTTAAATAGCTATTAAAGCCAAACATTGACTTTCTATTATTAAACCATTTGTCGATTTTAATTGAGATTTACTTGCCATCGCTTAAGTTATTTCTTTATGTTTATGTTTTTTTTTTAGAATTGCAAATGATGGTCTGGAAAGTATATATCCGTACATTGGAGAAAGTAGAAAAGTTAGTATACCCAGGGAAGACCTTATAACGTTATTAACAAATAATGATCCACAACACTCTCCCCCTATAGTTACTTTGTCAAAAACTATTCAAGACCAAGTTGAGCATTTAAGTAAGTTAGTAAGTAAAAAGTATATAATATTTCAGTTGTGGCAAAATTTAACGGTAAGCAGTTTGACAACATTTTACTGTTAAAAAACAATTTTAAGTACAAGATTGAACCACTAATCGTAAATCATCATCACAAAAAGTTATTATAGGTTTGCACTTTAAAAAAAAAACGTGTTAATACTAGTAAAACAGTAGAAAATATGTAGTTTGATTTTATTAAAATTACTTGTACCTTGACTGGGTACTATTGTTAGCAAAACTATGTATAGAATTAATTGTAAAACAGATAAGATCGTTAATGTGAAGCAAAATGTTTAGGTGAAAGACTGTACGAAGAAGGTTTATTAAAGACCGCATCATGAGCCAGGCCTGGTCCAAAGCAACGATTTGAAGTGGCTCTTTTGTAACGGATTTCGTACTGCCTATTATGGAGAAAAACACTCTTGTCACAAGAAATCCGAAGAAGCCAAGTAAGAATAGGTGCTGGTTCAAGAGGACATTTTTTAGGACAATTTCTAGAATGTCATTCACGCCCAAAGATTTGCTGTTATAAAAAAATGGATATTCTTGATTTGCTAAACCTTAAATGTTTTCACACATTTTGTGAGAGACAGAAGTAATTTCCTGAAGAGGCAAATTAACAGTATGATCAAAAGAAGTATTGGCAGCATATTGTTTAGCGAAGAGTAAAGGAATAGAAAAGACTTAATGCAGAAACAATCTTTGGCCTTTAGCATACTTTGCATTTTTGTTTCGACTGCTCGATGATTTTCGGAATTAAGATTTTAAAGATATTTTTTTGAGCTATTATTTTTAAAAATATACAAGTTAAGTTAAAAATGTGAAGGAAACTAAACATATTTAGCTGATATTTAAATTAAAGGAAAACTTGAGTATTTCGATACCATGCAACATGTTTGAACAAATTATGGTTTTAACAAAATATGGAATAAAACTAGTTATCCATATTTTACTTATCTCGCCGGTTAATGGCGGAATGAACATAATCTATATTGAAAATTAGGTATCCTCTAGAACTACATGTCAATTAGTGACCTAAAAGTAATAATAATTTTAGGTCCTGGGAGTTGTGTGTTAATATACACAGAAGAAATGAAAGACGGCCAGGAACCTTTGGTGGTGCATATTAGTGGTTGGAGAGGGACAACTTCACTAAGGTGCTATACTACTCAGCATAGTACAGTTCATCTTCTTAGATTACTTGGAGGAGATATATCAAAATATGGTAAGTTATATATTGATAGAAAAATCCCACCAAGAACAGTTACGTAACATAAGGGCCAAGGTTCTGTCTAATACATACATAACTTTAACAGGTCTAAAATTAGACCTGTTAAAGTTATGTCCACAATGTTGTTTCACTCTTGTTTGACTTGGCAAGTTTTTCACTGATCTGTCTGTATTTTTTTTATTTTTATGACATTGCACGCAGGATTAACCTAAGTACTATAGTATCGTAAGTGCCGGTTTTTCGATGTTCATTCTTTCCCCAGCTTCCGTCAACGCTGTCCAAGCACTGAAACATGCAAATGTTACATTTTACAGCACCATTTAGACAACGCGATAGTGCCACCACAGACGTTATTTTAAATAAGTACTCCTAAATATGTTTCCCCGGCTGGGAATTGAAACCGGACGTCGACGCGGCGAGCAGAGACCACGCTACCGAGGAGAGTTTTAATACCCAGGAAGTATTAATATTTTTTTTTATTAGTACAGACAGGGTTTTTATTAATCCAGCCAGATCAGTAAAAAACTTGTCAAGGCAAAAAAGAGTGGAACAAAATTGTGGACCGAACTTGGTCTCACTTCTGATCTCAGTACTTTAAAAGGCCGAATTTTTAAAAGGAATTTAGTTCTTATTTTACATTAGTGTTTTTGATGGAATCTCTTTTTTCTAAGTTTAATAAATGGACAAAATGAGAGAGGAGTTTTATGCCTTTTTTCTTAGTATCTTTCTAGAGTTAGAACCTAACCTTTACACTGAATATGAAGTATGAATATTGCTTGTTCTGATAGTTAAAAAGTAGCAATTTTCTTTGTTTAGTAAATAAAGTCCTGTCTGCATTTTATAGTCTAAGATAATTATGACCTCAGAAACTCAGGTCTAGTCAGATTGCAAACTTCTAAATATACGATATTACCCCGTTTCAGAGCGTTCCGTGTAAAGATGTGTAGTTTTTGAAATAGGTCTCTTTGCATAAAATTTATTTTAATCTAAAAATACGTTAAATTTCTTCCTTTACCTATTGAAGAACCATCTCGCAAATACCTTTTCTCCGAAAAAAATAGTTTAGGTGTAATTGCGATTTAAAGTTCTCGTCTGGCCCTTTAAATTTGTCTTCAGACCTAAAACTTGTGTGACGACACAAGGGTTGCCGACTTCCAGTATTAGTTTTTTTTACTTCGTTAATTTATTTCATAAGGCGGCTACAGACACACGCTTATGACTTAATTCATGAACGCGCGTTCATAAACGCGCACTCAATAACGTCAGTGTGTATGCAGATATCGGCAGCGTTAATGAACGTGCGTTCACAATTGGCGTGGCGGGCAAATTTCAGTTCTCGACAGAAATTTTAAACGCACGTGCAGAGACGCGCATGCAAGTCTCAACGTGTAGAGGCAAAAGAACGTGCGAATTCCCCAGACAACCAGAGGTCAGTGCCGTTGATCAAGAAAGTACGAATTATCTTCGAGTAAGTAATTTTTATTGATTGTAGAGATGTCTGACATCAGAACAGTGACTCGAGACTTCACCAGAGAATTCATTGAATTGTACAGGGCACATCCTTGTCTCTGGCAAACGAAAGCAAAAGAATATCTAGATAAAAATAAAAAAAATGCAGCATACACATTGTTAATGGAAAAGTTACAAAGTATTCAACCTAATGCTACAAAACAATCAGTCATAACAAAAATTAATACTCTGCGCGGTGGTTTCCGAAGAGAATATAAGAAAGTCCAAAACTCGAAAAGAAGTGGATCTGCGTTGGAAGATGTATATGTGCCATCCCTGTGGTATTACGAATTGCTGTTATTTCTTAAAGATCAAGAGATACCAAGACAGTCTGTTTCAAATATTGAAAGTGAAGAAGAAGTGCATGACGACGTAGAAGAGACGCAAATAGATGAAGAGGAGAATGAGAGAGAGGTAGGTCAATAAATAAAGTATATTTTTAAGCTTTATTTTACTGATATGTACAAAGTAGGTGGTGTACAATCTTCCAAATTGTAGCAGCTAACTTTAATATTTAAGTGATAATAATTTAGAAAACTACTTGTTAAACTGACGAAAAAAGCAAACATTTTGATTGCTATGACTGCACCATTAATTATTATTGTATCATTCGTTCTTGCCAAATCAGAGCCCCTTCTTCGTTAAAAAATTGAGTAAATTCTTGACGCACATGACTTGCTTCGCTACTGAAGTTTCTGCTATGGCTACGTTGCAGGTTTGCTAGTTGCTTAGGATTTGCTCTAAGCCCCATTTGCACCGTTCCGTCTGTACGATTTTCTTGATCTAAAGAATCCAATGGTGTGTAAGACTGACTGCATTTGCGTCTTAAGAAATTATGGAGGACGCAGCAAGCCATTGCGACCTTGTCTATCGATTCTATCTGTAGACCGATAGCTGTCTGAAGTACTTGAAATCTTGCTGATAGTATGCCAAATGAATTTTCAATTTTGCATCGTGCCCTTGATAAGCGGTAATTATAAATTTTTCGATCATGATTCAGGTCGTTTTGATTGTAGGGTTTTAAGAAATCACTACGTAAAGCAAAAGCTTCATCTCCAACGAATACAAATGGTAGCTTCCTGTTACTGTTTCGTGGGCATGTTGCGGGTGGCAGCTTTAATGTTTTATTTTTTAATTTTGTGTAGAAATGAGTGCATGCTATGACTCCTCCATCCGATATTCGACCATTGGTACCAAAATTACACATTATAAATTCATAATTTGCATTACATATAGCCATGAGAACTAAACTGTTATAACCCTTGTAATTATAATAAAATGCTCCACTACCCGGTGGTGGTTTGATTTGAACATGCTTGCCATCTACGGCTCCTACACAATTAGGAAAGTTGCATACTTCTTCAAAGCCTTCAGAGATACTTTTCCATTCTGTTTCTGTTGTAGGAAACTGTAAAAAATATATATAAATTAATAAAATATATAAATATATAATATAGTATAATGAGTGCATTATTTTCAGGCAGGTGATGCCGTATCTGAACAAACTGAAATAGAGGCACATTCAGAACATAGTATGGTGAGCACGTCAGGACCTTCCACATCAGCACTATCCAGTCGATCATCACCGCCTTTACCCAAAAGGTCCAAAAAATTCAAAGCACACCACCAAAATATTAATAAAGCAGATCAGATATTAGAGATTGTCGGTACACGACTAAATAAACCGGCAGACGAGTTCGACCTTATAGGAAAATCGATAGCAATTAAATTACGGCGATTGCCAAGAGAAATACAACTATATTCAGAAAAATTAATAAATGATGTCCTATTTCAAGCGGAGTTAGGAAAAGTTAACGAACATACAAGAATTACGTCCGAACCCAATCACCTCCAACCAACAACAATTGATAATAGTAATACATTATTCCCTCCGCCACCAAACTGTGCTCCCATCTGGACTCAGTCTACACCAACCAACCAACCAACAACAATTAATAATAGTAATACAGCTGCTGCATATTACGGCTCTTATAATCCTTTTTAATAATTAATAATATACTGTTATGAATATTGTCTTATATTTTTCGTTATTTAATAAAAATAAATTTTATGTTTTTCTTACCTTCATGTATTTTTGCTGTAGTACTTGGTATATGGCTGAGCATGTTTCAGGAATTATTTCGCTCAACGCTTGTGGAGATATTATCGTGGAAAATCTTAAATCGTGATAATTTCGTCCAGTCGCTAAATATCGAAGGGTTGCGGTTAACCGTTCGTGTGCACTTATTGCAGATCTCATAACTGTGTCCTGACGTTTTATTAGTGGAGTAACCATATCTAACAATTCTACATAGGTATCCTCATCCATTCGTAGATAATTACGCCAATCATCGGGTTCTCCTTTCAATTCTTCCAATAAGTTAATATGTGAAAATGACTGCCTTTTTAAAAGCCATTCCTTAGACCACAGGCGACGACGCTTTTTCGACTTTTTGGCACTTTTTAAAACGTATTCGCACGCCACTGCCATAACAGCAAGCTCTTCATCGGACGACATCACAACTTCTTTCGTCGCGCACACCGATTAAAAGTAGGTAGAAAAGTTTGAGCGTCTGTACATAAAGCAAATTCGCGTCGATGCATGCACGTTAATGCACGCGCGTTCATGAATTCAGTCATCAGCGTGTGTCTGTAGCCGCCTATTCAGAGCAAAAAGAAAAAAAATCGCGTTTCTTTATTCCGATTAAAAATAAATCGGTTTAATGTCAACTAAATATGCTACATAATAAATGTAAAGGGTCATTAGCCGGTCAAAATCCATCGCAATTACCACAAAAAAATTACATTTTACAAAAACAGGTTAAAGCTCTTAAAACTGCTCATTATCGTTTAAGTTAAATACCTCGTTAGTAATCATGATTACCGGGTTTTTAAACCAAAGCAATACATTTTTTATTGTTGTAGCCATAGTTACTAACTTTTTAAATAAATGCAATACGTTTTTTTAGACAAAAATGAATATATTATAGTATTCTACTTTTTAAATAGACTAATAAACATGGCAGTTATCCGCTAATTGAAAATAAAAAGTGTTTCAATATCCGGCTTAATTCCGCTTGGTATGTTATTCACTCTACTTTCATCTGAGAGTAATATTGGAACTAGTCACGGTGGCCTCTGTCGATCAGACGTTGTGAATACATATGGTTACCCACTTATCACGTAGATACACTTTTTATATGAAAGTTTTATATAATATGAAATTTAAATGCTTGTAACTTTCTTATAGAATTTCGTATCAAAAAATATTTAGCAAAAGCATTATTTAGGTATAAAGAATTATTATTAGTTGAAAAGTTTATATTAGATCAAATACTATAACGGACTTGTACATTCTCGCCCAAATACCCAAATTTTTAAGTTGGTGCATAATTAAGCCAAAAACATAAATTTCAGAAAAAACATATTTTCTTTTTAGTAATAAATTCTTGTTATGTACTCTCCAAATACTCTTTATAATGGGGCTGCTTGTGTCCTGATCCTGGGGTATGGATACTGAGTGTGCTCTATCCTGAAATAAAATAAAGCAAAAACCTCAAAAAATCAAATTATACTATAGACTGGACCAAAAAATCGAATGTTTTTGTTTTTTAATAAAATTCCAAAAAGTTTTTGAGATGACTAAAAATACTTTATCATTAAAATTTGAGCCCTTAATTTTAATGTTAAGAGGTCTATCTTTGCGGCTTTCAATTTTTCAAATCCGTACGCGTCTTTCGCTTAGATCTGTTCAACAGTATATATGAAAAATATATGTATACAAGGTGCCACAGATTCAAGTGCATGCATGGGGATCTTGGAAACTGTAAGAGATACGAAGTCGGTTAAATTATGGCAAAGTTGCGCATTTAGGTGCCTAACAACATGCCGATTAGAAAGTTGTAAAATTCCGCGTACTTCCGGAGATATCCGGAAAAAACCGAAATTTGCTGATTTCGTTTTTATTTTTTTCTGACGTTATTTAAAGAGATATGGAAAAACAAAAGACACTTCTCATGGCCACTTCTTAAGCTCTACAAAACAGCGCCGAGAGATTTTCTGTACGACGTTTCGTTTTCGTTAGACCATCATCAACTTTATTTTTTTAAATACGGACCTGGGTTTTTTATTTAATTTTTTTGAACCTCTAATTATCCCAATTACAAAAATGTATAACACTTAATATTTATTAACAAATATGGAACGCCCCTAAGATGATGTGCGTTCCTTGCGAGGTTCCTTGTCTTACTCATTGTCTCTTATGGAAAATATCTTTATTTAACAGAAAAATATTGGGTGTTATACATCATTGTAATTGGGATTTTAACTGCGTTAAAAAGATGCAATAAACAATTGAGTGTCGCATTTAAAAAAATAAAGTTGATGATGGTTTAACGAAAACGAAACGTCGTACAGAAAATCTCTCAACGCTGTTTTGTAGACTTAAAAAGTGGCCATGAGAAAGTGTCTTTTGTTTTTCCATATCTCTTCAAATAACGTCAGAAAAAAATTTAAACGAAATCAGCAAATTTCGTTTTTTTCCGGATATCTCCGGAAGTACTCGTAATTTTACAACTTTCTACTCGGCATGCTGTTAGGCACCTAAATGCGCAACTTTGCCATAATTTAACCGACTTCGTATCTCTTACGGTTTCCGAGATCCCCATGTATGCACTCGAATCTGTGGCACCCTGTATACAAACTTTTGTAGAAAAATACATTCCTTACAAAAAAGATCTGATTGAAAATTTTCGGCCTACAAGCCGTTTTCACGTAATCTTGCCTTAAACATTGATCCGAATTTACGATTTAAAATTTTATTTTTGGAATTTTGTAACTAATAAACCAACTTGCGAGAACGATTTATTACTTTATAGAAAATTAAATGCTCTACAAAAAAGGTCTCTTTACATTTTTCGTTAAACTCCCTCATTCAAAAAAAAAAAACTGTAAATTAATTTTTAACCAAACTTCAACCTTGAATAACCTTTGAATAAATATTTTCACGAAAAATGTAAAGAGGCCTTTCTTGTAGAGCAGGTCATTTCCTATAAAGTATTGAATCGTTCTCTCCTGGGCGCAAGTTGGTTCATCAGTTACAAAATTTCACATTTAAAAAATCCAATCGTAAAATCGGATCGATGTTTATGGCAAGATTACGCAAAAACGGCTTATCGGATAAAAATTTTCAATTTGATCTTTTTTGTAGAGAATTTAATTTTCCACCAAAATATGTATATACATATATTTTCTAGATATATTGCTAAAAAGATCCAAGCGAAAGCTGTGCACGAGTTAAAAAAATGAAATCCTCGATGATAGACATCTTAATATTAAAATTAGGGGCTCAAATTTTGACGATATGTTTTTTTAGTCATCTTGAATAATATTTTCGGAGTTTGATTAAAAAACAAAAACATTCGTTTTTTTTACCCAGTCCATTAAACTACGTTTCGATTGAAAGTGTACCACCGTTAAGGAGATAAAATTAATCTATAAAAGTTAAACTGAAAAATTTTCATAGTGTGAGTTTTAATATTTATTTTTAAAAAAATGCAGCTTCTTAGACTTTGTTTATATTCTACCTTGTGTTTTAGATATATCTATCTATCTTTTGTTACAATTTTAATTTTAAAAGTTAAGAAATTCTGAGATTATTTTTTGTCTGAATTTATAACGTTACGTGATAGTGTAGATAGATATTTTGCAGATTTCTCTTTATTTTGTTTTAACCAATCTGCCAGTTCATAGGGGTTAATAGGGCTAAGCATACTCAGTCTCTATACCACGGGAAAAGAACAAAAGCGGTCCCATTGTAAGAGTATACAAGGACTTATAGAACATATTAAACAAATCAAAATCTAGTGGTTTCATCCGAAAAACTAGTGAATATTTCAACTTCGCTTTAATTGCAGATCAAAATATCGTGAAACAACAATACTTATTGGATGGTTAAAAAAAATCAAGTTAAATACATGCATTTCTAAATTCTGTGAGAGTTTTGTGATATAAGAAATGATGCTAGTATGTGTTACCAAGGCAAAATTATTTTAATACCTTAGTAAATCGAAGCAACTAAACCCATCAATCAATGCCATATTTTTAATTTCGGTTACAATATTTAAAATTATACAGTATTTACTTAAAAATGTAAAAATTTCAACTTTTTCGATATGTAATACTAACTTGTGTTTTATTGAAAATAAGTCTTTTTGTTCAATCGTAAGATTGTGTTAAATTTCAACTTGATATATTTAAAAATAACTGCCGGCTGCTTATAATTTCATGTACAAGCGTGGAAAAAGCAAAGCCGAACATAGAAATAAAGCCTAATGTATCAAACAGAAACGGAAAACCCCTTTTACTGCGTAAGCGAACAAAGACAGACCATCGCAGTATATGGGAGCTCCTGTCGTAACGTGGTTACATCGCGCTTTGGTCAGCGAAGATTGCCAGGGTTGCCAGATTATATTATTTTCTGGGGATTTCTTAGAGGGAAAAATATTTTTGTGGGTAATAACCGGGGATTTTAGATCTGACACTACTCGAGTCAAACCGCTAAATCTCATAATCAGATAAAAGTACAAAAATCCAATTATTCCTAGCCTAAAATGTAAAAAAAAAATGTTTTATTAGTGAGCGGCGGCGAAGCCGCTAGGAAATATTACATTTTTAACCTCGTTGTTACTGCTCTTTAGTTTTTTTTCACTTTTTTCATTTGAAAATTAAAAATTTTCCTGGACAATTTGCAATAATAATTACTTCTGGGAATTTTTTTAAACGTTTTTTTTTGGGCTATGCCTTAGTCAGAAAAATGTATTAAAACCCAGGAATAAAAACATGACCTACAAAAACAAATTAATTTTTGATTTGGGATTTTTTTTTTCGAAGTCCTAAATTTGAAGGATTTTTTTAATTTTGACTGGGTAGATTGAGCCGAACGGATTGGCAACCCTGCATTTACAAATCGCTGGCAGACCGGCAGCCGGCCCAACTTCTGCCAGCTTCTGCAGTAACCAATGAGCCGTTAGTTAAGTATGTCGCTCTTCGTTAAAAATTTTTTCGTCAAAATACGGATTTCCTAATATTTTTGACTATTTGATAAATTTATTGTAAATGCATCAAATAGTCGAAATACAGGTGAATGAGGTTATTAATGGCCGTTGGGCGCCAAGAAAACTGGTATTTCCGTAAAATAACATTAATTCGTATTAAAATAATAGAACGAATCGACCATGTCTAAGTAAATAAACTAAAAATAATTCTCAAAACTAAACTTAGATTCTATAAACAGTTAAATTCTACTTTTATGAACAAAAACACAAAATTATATAATAACCTAATCTGTTGTAAAATGCGGTTCGCGAGTTTGCCAAAATTTCAGGGATTACGCTTAAAAGAACTTCGTTAATTTTTAATTTTTTGTCGCAGTTGATCTAAATTGTTAGCAAAGGCCGGCGTAAAAATAAATTAAATATCCACGAAACGCTCAAACCAAAGAATATAAACCTCATTGAGGTTTATATTCTTTGCTCAAACGTTGTGTAGGGGCATCAGATCGCGCGAGCGGCACGTATGTCTTAGATTAGATTCGTTCTCTCCCTGTTTTGGTGAATTATTTGATTTCTTTGTTTTACTTACGAAACGTCCATGTCCGGCTTTGATCTTTCCACACCTGTATATGGGGGATATTAGAGTTATCATTTTAATAGTGTGAGTTTTAATATTGATTAAAAAAAATTAACTTCTTAGATTCCGTTTATATTCTACTTTGTGTTTTAGATGTAAGTAAATTTAAAAAGAGCGAAGATGAAGAAAAATGCCAAGAAAACGAAGAAGGGGCACTGGGACAACCAGAACCGCAGGTTGGGAATGGAGCAAATTAATAAATAAAACAATAAAGGTCAGTAAAAATTGTTATTATTCGAAGAATAGTTACGTAAGTTTTATTAAAATATTTTAAAAGATAGACTTAAATAAACGTAACATTTTTATGTATAAGACATATAAAACAAGAAAATAGTTTCAAGTGAAGCTATTTTTTTGACAAAATATTAATTAAATCTAATATAAGCAAGTAAAATACGACTCTTAATATATTGCACACAACTTTTTTTGTTAAACTTTCACAGCCATATTATGACTTACTTAAGTTACTTTAATATTTTTAAAACCCAAGATATACAGGTATACAAGATAAGGAGGGCCAATATGGCGATATCGAAACGGTAAGAGATAGGTGGGTAGTTTAAATTTGGCAAAGTTGCGTATTGGGGAGCTGAATAATATACCATTGTAAAATTGAAGTTATATTTTGTACTTCCAGAAATATGGCGGAAAAACTAAAATTTCCGATTTTCGTTTTAATTTTTTTACAAGATTATTTTAAAAGTTAGAAAAAATCTAAAAATACATTCTTGTTGCAACTTTTTGCGCTTCATCTATTGACGAAGTCAAATATTTCTTACAAAGTTTCATTTTCGCTAAACCATCATCAACTTTATTTTTTTAAATACGGCTCTCGGTCGTTTATTGCATTTTTTTGAAGCATTTTTAATCTCAGTTACAATAATGAATAACACTTGATATTTTTCTGTTAAATAAACATATATTACATAAGTGACAATGAGTTAGACAAGGAACGCACATGATTTCCTACAAGGGCTTTACACACTTGTGAAATAAATATTAAGTGTTAAACATTTTTGTAATTGGGATAATAAGAGGTTTAAAAAAATTAAATAAAATGTCCAAGCCGTATTTAAAAAAATAAAGTTGATGATGGTTTAACGAAAACGAAACGTCGTAAGAAATGTTTGATTTCGCCAATAGATGAAGCGCTAAAAGTTCCAATAAAAATAAGATAAGATATTGGAATATTTCTAACTTTTAAAATAAACTAGTAAAAAAATAAAAACGAAAATCGAAAATTTCAGTTTTTTTGCCATATTTCTGAAAGTTTGAAATTTAACTTCAATTTTTCAACGGTATATTATTGAACTCCACAATACGCAACTTTGCCAAATTTGAACCCACCTATCTTTTATCATTTCAGAGATTCCCGTACTGGCCCTCCTTATCTTGGACACATTGTATACAAAATTTTACTTGCACATAAATTATTTACAAACACATTAAATGTTTAACATTAAAGCAAAGTTTTTGAGTTTTTGTACTGATTCTATTAAAAAACAAATTATTTATTGAGTCCAAAATATTTTTTTTTACTTTTAGACATGCATGCATATGTGAAGTCATCCAACTGGAACTGAACAGGGCCATTTTTAGTAACAACAAAATTGATTTAAATCATGAGAAATTTGCTATATAAATTGAAACATAGAAAAAGATAACAATACATATCTGAAATGCTAAAACAGAAAAGTCAATATGTTGTCCAAGTCTAATGTTTATTACTACTTTTAATACATATTGGTCAAAGACTGGAACATATAATTAAATTAATTCTGTTGATATTTAAGATGAACATGAACCCTTTTTACTGTTTATGTTTCAATTCAAATCATGTTTTAAGAATTTTTTTTAGATTCTACGTAAAAATATATCCAAGAAGGCTATTTTGCATTTTTTTTTTAAATGAGGAAAGCTAAAAATATGACCCTGTTTGTATCTCGTTGGATGGTCCTGTGCTGTAAGGTCAGAATATCTTTGTTTACTGCATTAATAAACGGAACTAATAGTTAAATATAATACAATAATAGTAGAAACCGCTTTAAAAAATATGCCAGTATGAATTGTGTTTATTAACAATTCTCTTTTATCATAAATAGAACGTAACATTTTACAATTACAATATCACTAAAAAGCCTATTTTTATAGCGTTAAAAAAACGATTTATATAATAAAAGACAATGATTAATGAATTCGTGAAACTATAACAATAGAAAAACATTAAAATTATTATAACTTGTATTAGGAATATTGCGTGGATAAATGCGTTACTGGAAGTATATTAGAAATATACTTTTTAAACTATAACTGTAGATAATCTGTTACTCTTAAACAAAAATTCTCTGTTAATATGTATAGTTTAATTTGTATGTGTGTTTTTTTTTTAATAATAATATGGTATAGGTCAGGACTGGTGTTCTAAAAGAAAAAGATTGTGTTTTTGTTTTTATTAAAATCGTCATTTTCTTTTGGAAAAATACCTGTGCTCAAGATGTGCAGCATCTAAGTAGCAATACAATAGTCATAATTGTTTAAATGCTCTTAATATATTAAAGAGTGCCCAATATGTGAGGAATCTTGGTGTTGTATCATTTTTTTAATAAATTAAGAAAAAAATAATATTTGCTATAGTTGTAGGGTTTAAAATGGCGTTAAAAGGTAACATAGAAATTGTTATTTCTTATTGGAATTTTAAATATATGACCCTATCATTATTAATCTCCTGAAATGGCCAGTATATTATTAGTATTTCTTTAAAGAATTACAATTACCTCTTTCTTATTTTAGAATTCAGCTAGTTTTCTCGTTTTTTTATCTAATAGGTGCCCATTGGGTGTGCATCTGGAATTTTTCCTACATCCATTGCGTTTTAACTCTTTGTTTTGGTAACTTAAGTCTCTATATATCGTATTTTTAAATTACCGAATAAGAACTATTCTTGATTTATTATTTTTAGGTAGAAAATATGATGATGATGATATAACTTTTCTTAACGTTTTTTTGAAAGTGTTAGACAATGTTACGGTTTCATTAACACTAAGATCTTAGACTTCCATTGTCTTTATTTATTAATTAACACAATCTTCAACCGTTTTTAAGTGATAACAGTAAATTATCACTTAAAAAGTGTTGGAGGTACATTACTAACCGAAACGTTGTGTGTCAATTAACAAATAAAGACAATGGAAGTCCAAGATCTTAGTGTTATTGATAACTTTTCTCATTTCATAGAGTGTCAAATCACCCTAAGGAGTTTAATAGGGTGACTGTGCCGTGAGGGCATTCTTCTTATTTAAGTCTATATTTTTGTAATGTTTATGTATTTTTTAAAAATATGTAATTGAATACAGCTAGATGACTTTTTCTTGCATTCCTAGTTTTACTAACGCTTTCTCTGTACATTTTTAAGCTAATTAAATTTTTACATTTAACCTTTCTATTACTTTAAGTATCTGGTTTGTCTATAACTTCCTGAATCTATGTTAAAGTTTTAATTTTGCGTGCGAAATGCATTTATATGGTTTTACCGTTTCTATTCTAATCTAAAAATTTTCCCATTAAGATGTTACTGCACTCACACACAATTTGGACTTGTTTAGATTTAATTTTATTGTACTGTTTGGCTGTGTGGATCTTATCATCCTTTCCTTTCTATCCCCTTTCGCGCTGCCCTATCGACTATCTCATTTCTTTCAATGTTTAAGTAATTCAGAACCAAAAATAATTTTATATCAATTTCATTGTTTTTGCTGTTAAAAGAAACTTTCTTGAATTCAATATTATTATGTTTTTTTGCTACAATGCTTATTCGAAATAGCTTCTGAAGACCACTTTTGGAATGTATACAGTTATCCAATTATTATGCTGCTTGCAGGCTCGTATGGCTTTTCCATGGCACCTCTAGTTTACCTGAATTTATTTTGGAGCTCTTAGGGTCCCATTTCGCCACTTCCGCCGTAAGAGCTATTGCTCTATACCTATTAAAACTCTCTACATCCTGTCCGAGTTTTAGTATAGGTCCAGCTGTTAAAAACTTCCATTGTTCTGGAATGTTCATTCTTTTCTGTCGTATTTCGTTTTATCTGTGAAAGTACTTTATTTGTTCACCAAGATTCTTTATCATCGAGTAATATAAGTAAAATTTCTAAACTGATCTTTCCATCGATAAATCTGCTTACACTAAATAACTGTCAGGATTCTTTTTAGCTTAGAATTAATCTGTTTGTAAAATTAGTATAAAGTTTTGTTACTTAAATAGTGGATTTTTCATTTATATACAAAAAGGAAGTTCTTAATTCACTTAATTTTTTTGTATTCAGGGTGTCTTTTTTTGTCTATTTTTTTAGACGTTTTCTGTGGATATAAGGAAGGTTCCTAATGTAAAGCCTTGAATTTATTTAATTTATATCTAAAGATAAAAGCCTTTAATTCAATACCGTGGCTACAGAATTAGGCTAGTTTTAGTACACCTTCCTTAGGAAATGTAATAATTATTATTTAAATTGAATTTACAAATTGACCTAAGAAAAAGTGTTTTGAAAAATATAATCTTACTTGGCTGTAAAATATAAATGTGATGGGCAGTTCGATTTTAATAAATTTATTTATGTTAAAAGCAGCTATGTCCTATTGTATATTTACTTTTTTTATTTTTTAATAAGTCTAATAATTGGGATAATTAAATTCTTTCTTAATGTATCTAAAAAAAATGAAATGTATTTTTTTTATGTTTTAAGTTTATTTAAACCTGTATTTTAACTTGCTTGGTATTAAAACATTTAACTCTAGTATTTTTTTGACAGAGATTTACACCCATAAAGTGATCTTTCCAACAATTGTCCGTACTTTCCAAATTTTCATGGCAGAGTGGACACCGTATGTAGGCTTCAGGCAGTTCTAAAAAAAATAATTGTTAAATATATTATTGAGAACTTTGCTTTATAGGTCTTACAATTTTCCATGAATTTTATTTCTCGGAAGTTTGTTTAAATTGCTTTTATTTATGCATTGTAAAATATCGGATGTTAAAATAAAGGAATCATAAGGTATACTGTTGCATTGACATAAAAATGTAAAGTAGGTTCTGAATTAAATCAGAACAAGATATTTATTTTATTTCTTGTCTTAATTTTTAATAGCCAAGCAGATTGTAAAAACTTTCGGTTTAATGGGATGCAAACGCTTTTGTCGGTAAAGGAAGTAAAAATAGGTTGTTCAATTTAAAATAGCGAAGTTGATTTTTGCTGAAGTTCTAAAAGTCGCTGACATCTATTTTAGATTTAGATGGGGTTTTAAAAATAGCCTGGTAATATTTAAGTGGTGATTTCTCTGGTCATTTTATGAAAACAAAACCTATAAACATAGGTCCGAAAGTGTATTGTTTTCAAGATACAGGAAGTTATTTTGTTTAAATGAAGGTTTTTGAAAAATATTTGAAATATTTTTTAACACATTTTTTTTAACTTTGGTAATGTTTTTTTGTAGTAATAAAGAGCCCTAACTAGGTTAAAATTATTAGTTCCATTGACGTCAGGGGGCCACTTTAAACAAACTTATTTACAAAATATGTACGCTGCTGACTTTTAGTTAAATTTGGATTTTTTTTTAGATAAAGCAACTAAAAATACAACTTTCTTGTATTTTACGAGATAAAAAATAAAACCCATTTTTTGTCAATAAATTTGGTTAAGCCAGTGGACTTAAAAATTTTAATCTAGTTAGGGCCCCCAAGAAAAATTAACACCCCTTATCTTTGACACAATACATTTCCGGATCTCTGTTTATAGGAACTTTTTTCCATAAAATAACCCGAGAAATCACACCCTTAAATATTGCCGCGTCTTTTTTAAACACCCTCTATTCACTAATGGCCATTGTATCACAACATGTAAAAAATAGTTATTTATTTATAGACTGCACGGGATAATCCTGTATAATATGTCTTACTAAATATTCAAAAAAATAATTTAAAAAAAGCATGCAATCTAAAATAAACATCACTTTAAATATAAACTGTCACTGTTTGTTATTAAAATTATCCTCATTTTAACTGCGCTTAGTGTTTTGTGTTTTACTAAGTGGTTAAAACATACAAAGAATTAGTTACCAAGAGCCCATAAAGTAAATATAGCTTTGCAAAATTAAAAAACCGCGACTTTACAAAACACCAGAACTTCAGTATTACAAAAATAAATGGTAAAAACCTATACATAATCATCACAGGGAATACTATTAGCTTTATTTCACATATAAACTCGTACCCGCCTAAATGTCCACCAATTTTGTTGTCTTTTCTTACCATTGCATTCTGTCAAATGTGTCTGATATTTTTCTTTATTTACAGCTTCAGAGCACTGTGAACATTGCATAAACTTCTCGTTTTTTTCGCACTCCATCAACAAGTGCTCTGTTAATGTTGCCACTTCTACAACTTGACTACAAAACCTGCATCTAACCAACATAGGACAAGATCTCCAGTAATGTGAATTCATAGAATTGCTCACCAAGAGGATGGCCTTTTCGGGTTGATTACAGAAAATGCAATGTCTGTAAGTAATAATAGAAGTTGCGTTAGATAAGAAGTCGTCATATAATAAATAGTATGTAAAATTGTTGCAAATTTAAAGCAATTTAAAAAACCAGTGTGTTTTTGGTAAATTCCAATTAAAATTTTCCTTTATTTGTATTAAGTATAAATAGATAAAGGTTTAAGATATTTTAATTTTCTAACGGTAAATAAATCATTGTTTTTATTGACTTTTTGTGTTTTATTATCTTCTTGAAAAATAATAACAATAAATCCAAATAATCATAAGAGTCTTGAATTTCACATTAAAAACCTTTTGGGTTTGACTGGGTCTGACTGGATTCGTTTAAACATTACAAGCTTATTTTTTTTCCCTATGAAAAAAATATCTAAATAGTCAAATCTTAACAGTTTAATATTATTCTAGTAAAAAAAGACATCCCAAATTGGAATGTTTTTTTTTAATATTTTGTAATTTTTTCATGACAACGTTTTCACTATACAGGGTGTTAATAAATAAGTGCGAAAAAATTCAGGGGGTGATTCTTGGGTTAATTTTAAGAAAAAAACTTGAAACTATGAACATATTTTTTGCCATAAATGTTGTATTTTACTTTACCTGTATTAACCTGTCAATTATCTGCTGACGGTTGTTAGTTACTTGTCTGTCAGTTCTTGTCTCTTTTAAAGTAGATAATTTTTTGTGCAATTTCGATCCCATTTCATCGAAATGGCAAATTATTCGAATGCAGAAATGATCGATATGCATTTTGTTTATGGTCTTTCTAACGGAAATTTATTGCAAGCATCTAAAATGTATGCTGAAATGTACCCTCAGTGAATGGCACCTCATTATATATTGTTTGCACGCCTTCATCAAAACTACGAGAAACTGGAAATTTTTATGAAAGAAAGAGTGACTGTGGTCGCCAACGCGATATTAGAACTCCAGTATTGGAAGAAGCAGTACTTAATTTAATTGATGAACAACTGGACACCAGTACTAGAAAAAATTGGTCTGCAGCCACATGTCAATCACAACGGTATGGGCTATTTTAAAGGATCCGTTATTATACCCATATATCACGTATAACGAGTCTAGGCTCTATTACCACGGGATTTTTCTAGGCTTTTTGAATTTTCTTATTGGATTTTAGAAGTCATTGAGCAAAACCCCCAGTTTTTGGTGCAGATTCTGTTGACCGACGAAAGCAATTTTTCCAGAGAGGCAATCAACAACTAACCACAATAACCACATATGGGCAGATGAAAATCCCCATGCCATAGTTAAAGCTCATCACCAACAACAATTTTCTTTAAATGTATGGGTTGGAATCCTTGAAGACCACCCCATTGGCCCACACTTTCTACCACAAAGATTGAACGGGGAAACATACACTCATTTTCTCCAAGACATACTTCCAGCACTTCTTAGGCAGTACCCTTAGATGTTAGAAGAGCAATGTGGTTTATGCACGATGGGGCTCTTGCTCATTTCAGTTTATTAGCGCGTCGTTATTTAGACGAAACATATCCAAATCGTTGGATAGGGCGAGGCGGTCCTCAGTTTAGGCCACCTCGGTCACCAGATATGAATCCGCTAGATTTTACACATGGGGTCATTTAAAACTTTGGTGTACAGGACTCCGATGCTAGATATTGATGACCTGAGAAATCGAATCATTAATTTACGTCCTGTAATTCAGAATTTTTCCATAATTTTTTATCGGATTCGTAGACAAATTCGCCGACGTATTGACTCTTGTATAATAGCAGAAGGTGGTCATTTCCAACATTTTTTGTGATTTTTTTGTATTTGTTTTTCTTTGGTACAAAACAAAAATTCCAGTCACATTTGAACATAAATAATAAACAGATAATACATTTAAAAAACAGTGGTTTTTATTTTTTTAATCGAATACGCAACGTCGGACGAAAGAACGTCAAGAGACCAAATTTGCTCTGAAATAAATGAGAATTACAAAAAAAATATTTCCAGAGAAAACAGAGGCGTACCATATTTTTCTTCAAAAATATTGAGTTTAAAACCCCGCATGAACGCCACTAGTACAAATAAAACAAATAGGTGAACGTCAGAAAAGGCCTTTTAATGCATAGAAAATGCATACCAAATTTTACTAAAATATCTATAGGGGTTTCACAGATATAAAAAACATATGTTTTTCTTAAATCTTTACCACCCTGTATCTCAAAAGTTAGGACTTTTAGGACATACGTTCATATAAAGTTTGTTTTTTAAAATTAATCCAAGAATCAGCTCCTAAATTTTTTCGCACTTATTTATTTACACCCTGTATACCTATTAGTACTTTTAATACATGGATGTATCTTTTATTATATGTTTATCACTTGTGGCTTAAGAAATAAATTAAATAAATAATTAAGGTTTTATTAATAGGAAAAAGATGTAGGTACCTTACTTAATATAAATTATAATTCCTTTTTAAATATTGTTTGTAAAATGGTTTGTTTTAAAACAGAACCAAATCCTAATAATTTTTAAGTCAAATGTCATATTAAAGAGCAACAATAAACTCGTATTTAAAAGTATTTTTTAGTGTACTTGCCAGAGTCGATTGACTCTTTTGACCTTGCAGATAACCTGAAAAGATTTAAATAGCTCTTGTCTGGGCAATTTTAAGAACTTTTTTATAATTTATGACGTAATGTTAAAAGATTATATTTAAGAATAAGAATGGTTATGAGTTAATGTATTTTTAGGTTTCCTGAAATTACCTTAACAATAAGCAAAGATAATCAAGTAATATTGAATTTAACCGATATCGGCTTTATAGTTCTGTTTATTTAACAGTACAAAAGCATTTTCTTTTATTTTACGTTTTTCTTTCGCTAAAATATTAGAAGCGGTCAAAAATCAAAACATTCAGTTAGTGTGGTCTGTTTTTTTTATACTTTCAAATTAAGTAAAAAATATGAAACCCAATTTTTTTTACTGTTTAAATTTACCAGTAATTATAATCATGCAAGTGTTTAAATGAAGGGTAAACATATGATTGCTACAGTCCTAAAACATTTTAATTCAGTAATCTTTGACATTTTTTGACCAATTCAAATATAAAGCTTTTTATTGTGACTTACCGTTCAACTTCGACTTTTTGTGAGTTATTACTTGGACTAGATACACCACTAGCTGAACTTGAACTTTGCCTATCAGTATCGTTTTTATGATGCCCATTTGTTTCACCAATATTTCCTCCGCTCAAACTTTTGGATAAAGCGTAAATATTTTTATTGCTAGCTCCATTGTTAATAAAACTGTTAGCTATGTGTTGAATATTTCCAGAACTAACGCACTTGCTGATTTCGTTTTTGTTTTCTTTCGGTTCGGGGCTGAAGCATTCTCCATTAGTATTATTACCAGTACATTGTTGTATAAGACGATTTCTTTCAAGTAGTTCTCTTTTTCTCTAAAACGACGATGTTAAACACTTTTAAAAAAGTAATAAGAATTAAAGTAAAAAAATCTAGGTTATCTATTATTAAGAACAAAAATAATAAAATAAAACAAATATACTTTGTTACGAGTCACTTTTAATATAATATGTTTAGCTGTGACAGCTGTTTCGTAGTACAACTACATATTTAAAATGTAATGATAAACTATTTTTTTAATTCATTTTTTTTTTTCGTTACGTTTTGAAGATGTAGTTGTACTACGAAACAACTGTCAGCTAAACATAATATATTAAAATTGGCTTATAAGAAAGTATATTTATTTTATTTTATTAATTTAAAATGTACACTAAAAAGTAATGGACGAAACAAGTTCTTACAAACAAATTATTAATAAAAAATAACATCTACAAATTTTGTGTCTACGTATTATGTTTAAAGTTCGTAAGGAAATTGATTTATCACTGACTTCCTTTATTTAAATCATGCTTTTCGGAATTTTTCGAATTAATTTTTTTCAAGTATATAAACTATAAGAAGTCTATCAACAGTCAAAGTTTAATTTTCCTGGTCTCTAGGACGTTTATTTCATACTAAATCCCTTTTCTGGAATATTCGTTAAAACATCCAAAAAAGTTAGGGATCGTCTATAGTAGTAACAGATAGAATAAAGCAACTTTTTATTTTTGTATGTACAAAACTGAAAAATAAAAATTTTAATTGACATGAGTATTACGTTATTCTAAAGTCAGTGTAATCAGTTTATTTGACTTTTTTTGCACATCAACATATAATTAAACAAATTAATATGTGACCAAATTTAGGCAACTATTGTAGTAGTAAATCCTATTTTTAGTCACAGCCCTAAATCTTCCTGGAATAACGGTTAACATAATACCATCTTACATTCCCGACCTTATACATTTCCAGGTACTACCAACCTACATCCATTGCTTTGTGGTCGCAATACTTTAGTTTATTAATATGGTGTGGCCTTGTAGCACTTATGGCCGGTTGCACCAAAAGTATCTTAAGTAGATCTTTATTAAGAAGCTCTTAAAATTAAGGGTAACTTAAATTGTTTTTGCTTTCACCATTAGATTTTTATTGCAACTTAACCAAGAGTACTTAGAAAGGCGGCAACGTTGCATCGTTCTTCTTTTTTATTGTTGGCCTTTTCAATGCGGATAATTTGAATTAACTGATATTAGATCTTTCCTTTTCTAGCTTATGTGTGATTAAATGATAGCAGTAATCTGACTTGAATCTTTGTAAATAATTAAAACTTTATTTTTTTTCATTTTATAGACATTACAATACAAAATCGGTCGTTAGTTTGTGATTTTTTGTTGTAAAATCTAAAACAATATGGAAAAGAAAGATCAAGGGCGCCTTTCTTTACGGCCATGAAAAGGGAACAATTATTGTCAATATGAGATATAAACAAATAATTGAAAAAAAAACGTTTATTATTTTATGTAAACAATTTAAATATTCCTAGTTTAGAAGTAATACTTAAAATTTAAGAGCTAATACAAACTTGTCATGTTTAAACTAAAGCTCGTCTTCGATTTGCTCAAGTAAGCTGAGCACTGTTGGCTTCGTTAATTTGAACCTTTTGAAAAATGTAAGGTTATTCCTCTCGTCAAAACGGTTCCTTTTAAAAATAACAGAGCAATGTCGAAAAGTATAAAAAAGGTAAATAAACCTAAAAAATGCCAAAAGTAATAAAATTTACTGTTTCTATATTTTTCTTGGAAATTTATTTAACATCGCATTTATAATATCACAATCCAAACCACCATTGTTTAAAAACTCCGTTTTTACATAATTTTTACCAAATTAATTATTTAAACTACAAAATATTTGTCAAATGTCAACTTCAAATTACTTAAGGGATCATTAAGTACAGAAAATCCTAAACTTAAAGTTAAGGAACCATTAAGGACCAATTTCAGCTGGTGCAAGAAACATTTAAAACTTAAGGGGCAGTTAATGCTTAAGAACAACTAAGTGTCGCAAAAAGTGTTGGTGCAACCGGCCATTAGTCAGCTTTCGCTACTTAAAGCTAGGAAGTGAAAGTTTCCCTGGTACAATGTTCCTGTTTATCACATTTCTAGCAACGGAAGCCATTTTTTTTAGGTTAGACAGTCATACAGTTATTTTTAATTGTTTGTTTATGAAACCGAAAGTGGGAGGTTTCATAACAGATATTGGGGTATTAGTCCTGTAACTCTCTGTACTAGCTATTTTTTGTCCCTGTAAATGTACTTCTTGTTACTTTTAGCTTTGGACTTGCTAAATGTGTACAGAATGCTATATTCTTTGCATTTTTTCAACATTTTCTTTGGTAAAATTGAATTCAAACCTGTGTTTTCTGATCTCATTTTGGCTTTAATAAAATCTTTTTTTACCATCTTTTCTTGTAGCTTTTGTTTCACTTTCATTGGGATTATTTTGATTTCTCTTTTTTTCTTAATAACGCCCTTCATTTCAACCTGACTTTTCTTCTTTCCTTCTTAATTGGTCTTTTGTTAATTTTTTTTAACTTTTCTTCATTTTTAAGATCTTTTTTCATGGAGACTTGTTTTTATTGCTGTCTTTGATCTTATATGAATTATCTACCTAGTCAAAACGAAGGGTTTCCGCAAAAATACTTACCTTTTATTTATATGCTAATTCTATACTAAAAAACAAAAATGCGACATCTCATAGATCACCTAAATTTACCGGAAACTAAATACCTGCATATCTATATTATCAAATTCGTGAAACAACTGCCGGTACAACAAATTTCTCCTGGTTATGTCATCATCAGGTGGTAATTGTTTTCGAACCATACGAGGATTTACTTTATAAACAAGAACTAAAATTCTTTCAGATACTTTTCTTACTGCTTCTGCAGGATGATGTAGGCCGCTTGCTCCAAATTCTGATAAAGTTCTACAAGTTAGGCCACTGCAAAATAGATTAGTAGGATAAATTCGTTTCTTTACTAATTAAAGTATATAATTAACTAAATAACTAAAATTCTTTAGTCTATAGTATTGCTTTAAATGGCAAGTTATATAACAATTACGATTTTTAAATAAATAAAAAAATTAATAAATAATAATAATAGGGTAAACATTTTTACAAGCTATTTAATATTTCGTCAATTTTTGCAATTATGCGATACATTTGATGCTAGAAATACACTAAAAATTAAAACAAAATAACATTATTTATTTATATCTGGACTGTATAACTTTATTATTTGTATTTTTTTAACGAATTACTTTTAATATTATTGGTGTATTTAATAACAATATCCGATAATTTACAATAATGTTAGAGCTTACGTAATTTAAAAATTTTTCTAGCTCCTTAGATAATGGTTCTGACATGGTTAAAAATATAAGTAAAATAGTTTAAACGGTGTTTTGCAATTAAAGGTTTAACAATATATTTAACATTTTAAGATAATTGGAGTAACTTCCAAAAATATTCTAAAACGACATTTTGCGAAACAAACTCTTTACCTTAACTTGATTTACATAACAATAAATTTTAAAGTAGATCACTGTGTCATAATTTCTCTAGGATTTTGGACATTGTTATCAGCATTGTTTCTTAAATTACGAACCTGCGTTTTTATGGCATCTCTTTAAATCCCTTTAAATTGTATAAAGAACTATATAACAAACGTATGTTTTTTTGGAATAAGTAAGATACTTGGTTTTCAATACTCGATATTTAAGTCTTTTTTCTATTTGGTATTTGTGTTTGTAGTTGCAGATAGTTTCGAAAAATGTTTACTTTGGGAGGATCCAAATATTTTTAGAGTTTTTAAATACTTATACGGTTTAAAAATAGTTTATAAGTATTTATAAAAAACTATATTAATTTAAATCACAATAACCAAACTAAGTTAAATATAGTATAAACATCGACTAATAGAAAGTAGTTTCACCATATCATATTTTGGACATATGTCACATTCAAAATAAAATTTGTTTACTGAATGGAGTTATGGTAAAGATTTTACGAATTTCATATAAAAACATGCAAAACATTTTGCGTTGTCAAAATGACATCTACCTGCAATGTGGTATTTACACATCTTTTTTTTGACAAACTTACGTAGGCGATAACAAAAGTTTCCGGATGGATGCATATTGAAGGTATAAAGACTAAAACTGGTATTATTGTTTTTTACTATAATCTCCCTTAAAATCAAATTATTAAATAGTTTTTGAAACATATCTCTACTAGTACCACGGGCGCCAAAGGGAGTTTCGTGGCCGATTGGGGTCCTTCAAAGCAAATAGGTGTTTCTTACGTATTTTGAGCTGCTGAATCCAAATAATCAGGCTTCTGTTTACGAAAAGTGGCCAGAAAATTTTATTGACATTTTCATTACTTAAATCGCAGTACCTCACAATCCAACCTAAAAAATAAAGGCTTTTTCGATTGAATTTAATTTCTTATGAAAAAACAAAGACATCGACTTTAAAAAAATAAAATCCATTAATCAGAACTTAGAATATTGTAAAATAGGCAAAATATGGAGTTTTCCTAGCTTTTTCGCTCATAACTCGCTTCCTAATGAAGGTAAAGAGCTTTACAACTCCTCATTTTAATGCTTGGGGTGATAAAATGTTTAAGTTGACTTAACAACTCTGCCCTACTTTTGTAAAACCTAGTAACTATGGTTTTAGCAACTTAACAGGAGAGTCAATTTTATTATTTTTGTAGCCGCTGTTTTTAATACAAATATAAAATGTTATAACGCATATAGAAAAAAAACCTTTTTTAATAAATGTAATTTTTTTTAGCTGGGTTCAAATATGAAATAATTTTTTAAAACCTAGTAATCCAAGTTACAAGGGTTTACTGTATTAGGGCAGAACTTGTGTCTTTTAAACAGGTAATTGCTCGCGAATTATATGTTTGAATTTATTTAAAAATTATCTTTAATACAACATTTTAAATTTAAAAATTTACAGTATAAATAGTTTTTTTTTACAATTAAATATAAAATACTGTTACGGACTTTAGTTAGTTTTTTTAGTTCATAGAAATGTAAAAGGTTAGAATTATTTTATTTAGGTTAATAATTTATTAAAAATAGGTTACCTTAGTTTTTCCCTTTTTCGACAGCCAATGCGGATTATCCTGAGGGCGCTGGAGACATCCATTTTACACTTTTCTTACATCCTGTAGTAAAAGAATTCTTCCAGCTAATTCTAGACTTTTTCAGACTTTTCTATTCTTTTCCACTTTACTATAAAAAGCGCGAAGGAAGTCCGCACGGGCCAGTTTAGTTTTGACTAGCGAAGAGGGAAGAACTTGACAGACAGTTAAAGGTTAAACAGTTGTCATTATTACGTTACATTGAAGATTGAAGTGTTACCATAGAAACGTTTGTAAACCTGATATCCAATAAAAAGGTGTAAAACCAGTATCCGTGTTTTTATACGGGGTGTCACGGAACAAGTATTTTTGATTTTTGATTATTTATTAGTTTTAAATTGTTGAAAATGTTTACTCCAAATGATAAAACATACTTAGAATAAAATACTATCACCTCTTTAAACAAACAATATTTCTGAACTATTTAGTCGAACGAGAAATTTCCATATTAAAACATATAAAAATAATATTTAATAATGAAAAAATATATAATATTAAACGTTAAAGTAAAAAATGTAGCATAAGCAACTGGTTGCAGTGCTGCCGGCGAGCGTCAGCGTATTCGGATTAAAATTGCTATATCCGCAAGGGCTCAACATGAAAACATTAGTAAAAAGCAGAATTTTAATCTTGAGTAGTAAAATAATCATAGAAAACTGGACTAGATATAAATATTTTTAACTTAACTTGTAAAAAGCGCGAATAAACAAATTACTTTTCATTTTTTCATCCATATTATGCCTTTAACTAAATGTATCGCTTTCAAAAAATATTTTAAAGGGTTCATATGCGGTTTTAAAGCTTTTTATCTTCATTAGGAGCAAAGTTATGAGCCGAAAAGCTCGGAAACCTCCCTATTTTGCCTTTTTTTGCACTTTTTTTTTACAATATGTTAGGTTCTGATTAATAAATTTAAAATGTTTTAAAGCCAATTTTTTTTTTCATAAGGAATAAAAACCTCTTGGAAAAATCATGATTTTTTAGCTTGGATTGCAAGCTATAGTGATTTTTGATTTAAAAAATACAACGAGCGATTTCAAAAATCTCCCTTTGGACGTGAAAGTTGCTGCAAGTATGTGCTATAAAATCATTATTGCCGGAGAATTGCGATCAAAATATGAGAAAATATACAACCAGTTTTTGACATGGTCAAAAGTCAAAAATATATATCGATCATTGACATGGTGTAATGGCAAAAAGGTGAAAAGTTAATGCAATTAAAAAGTAATTTTAGCATGTTTTTTAAAAAACTCCATCCATGTTGTGACCCAGAATTTCCTTGAAGAAAAACGTCGATATAAGTAAATGCGTCTCCGTCATTGCTTTCCTCAAAAGGAGATCCGAGCACCAACCTGTTAAATCAAGGTCTTTCACAAGAAATTTATTAATATTTACAATAATTAAAAGTACAAATTTATATCAAAAATTAATATATTTTTAGATAAGGTAGACCGAGGCGAATCGGATTAAAGTAAGAAATCCGTTAATATTTTTAAAAACCGTTGACACGGAACACAAGTGACTGGTTTATTACTACCCTCTCCCGCCATCGATTGGACTAGTACATAAGTGTCAGCACTGCTCGCGAGCGAGCCCAGTGTTTGTGTGCGTCACAATTTTGCCGTTTATCTAAGGTAGGTGTTTACTACTTCTTTGTGTTATTCTAAGGATTTGTGCTAAAACTTTCAGTTATATGTCTTATATTGATTGGGAAGGGACCTATTTTAGAAAACATTTTAGTTTTTAGGCATAATATTTTAGGTTAATGTGTAAAATATTTGTTTTAAAAGTCTTTACATAGGGGTTATTCGGATCGCGTCATCGTGGGCGAATTGAATCAAATGATTTATTTTATATTTGGGGCTCATGATACATTTTTATTTTTTTGTAAATGGTTTGCACGCGCAAAATAACAACAAATGCGAGTGAATGGTCCCAAGAAGAAATGACAGAAGCCGCAAATAAAGTCCTGAACAAAACGCTAACCTTATGTCGGGCTGCTGAGATTTACAATTTGCCATACACAAGTTTACAAAGAAGAGTCTTTTTCTCCAGAGGTGTCATTAGGACACGTGGTGGACAGTCAGTCGTGGACGAGAATGCTAAAAAGCTTTTAGATGCTAAGAAGAAACTTAAGGTTGTTAAAAAGGCTGTAGAAAAAGAAATAAGACTGATGACAAAAAATGTACAGGGAAAGAAAAATAAAACTACGCCTGGAATAATAATCAGAGGTTCATCTACAAACCAAAGGAATTGGCATTGTATTTGCTGCTCTGAAAAGTCTGTTCATCCATCATCAGATGATTGGATTCAGTACCCATCCATGCGAAGAATGGTGCCACGAGAACTGTGCTAATATGGCAGGAAAAAAGGCCCGTATATATGTATGTAATTTATGAACTAATAATTAATATTGATCTCATTATTCAGTATTTCAATTTTGGTAATGATTTCGAAGTTTGTTGTGTTTAGAAAATTTTGATTTAGCCATATGTTAAGTACGATCCCATTCGCTTCGAGAATTGGGGCGATTCGGATATTTCTGTCTATTAACTTTTTAGTTAATATTTTGGAGAATTAATAAACAATTTAGGTTTAATAATGTTTATTGTGTAGGTGAATTGTTACTAATTACCATTTTGTCAATAAAAGATTTGCCATATGTTAATACGGTCCCATTCGCTCCGAGAATTGGGGCGATTCGATATTTCTGTCTTTAACTTTTAGTTAATATTTTGGAGAATTAATAACATTTAGGGTTAATAATGTTTATTGTGTAGGTGGATTGTTACTAATTACCATTTTGTCAATAAAAGTTACAATATTACAATTAACCAAACAGGTTCATTAAATGTGTTACTGAAATTTAATACAAAGAAAAAAGTATACCTCTTTCTCTTTTAAATTCATGTACACAAAATTTTAAGAAGCCTCTAAAATAATGCTCCTGTTTGCTCAATTGCAATTGTTTGTCTACTTTACTAATTTCCGCATAATTTTTACCTTTGCTTATCAGTAGAAATTCCGTGATTTATAATAAGTTGTTCAACCATTTCTGCTCTACTTAGCGCTAATCTAGGATGAGTACTGCTACTAACTGGCCTACTCAAATGAACAGGAATAATATGAAGTTCTCTAAAAAATGAAGTGAGTGTTGTGGTAAATATTATGATCCGCTGTAATCTAGTGAAACTATTATACTATTACTAATATGATATAGTTTTATTAAAATATGTTTAATAAAAATTCATTCCCTGTTTTAGAATTTTCTTAGATATTAACGTAATACCAATTAGATTGTAATAGTTTTACCAAAACCGCTGTTTTTTATGAAATGTAACGTCTTTTTACAGCCGACACCACCAACGTGAGGCTTAATAAATTATAATAGTTTTACCAAAGTATTTTTTACTGCCAATACCACCAATATTAAAAAAATAATAATAAATAAATAAATATTGAAATGCAATCGTTAAAGTGTTAAAATTAATATGTGCAAAAATATTTAACAGTTTTTTAATTAACAGTACATTCCTTTAGTTTTCTTTTAAAATATATTGTTTTATCCCTTAAACATACATTTAGATTCTACAGATAGAACATATTGGTGGTAAACAGTCGATAAATACAAATTAAGTTATAAATAATTTTTTAGGATGGACTTTCCTAGGGTAGGAGTTTTATCTTCGATAAAAAAAAATCAAGCACTGTGTAATGATCCCGGAGTAAAGTTAAATATTTTGTCTCAACTATACAGCTAGGTTGACATGCTTGCCAAACCTCGACAAGCTATCACAAATCCAAACTAGTGGATAGGGCGATTGGCTTGGCTCATGTAGACTTGCCACCATTTGTGAACAATCCGATCCTTCAGATTTTTGGCACAAATCAAGAGGCACAAGTAAATTTGCGGCAAGTTTGCTTCTTTAGAACATACAAGCATGTGTGTGGTTGCCGAGTTTTTGTTCCCCTTTACCCAAGCGTTTGTAGAGGCTTGGAGTTGCGACAAATGCAAAGCGTGTGAACCCGGCTTAACACAATAGTGTTTAATAAATAATCATTTTTTGCATTTAAATGAGGGTTTCTTGGGCGCCTTATTAGGTTTTGAATCTGAAAGTGAGGAGGGTGATAAACTTCACTGCACCTAGGCCTCAGTAGGCCTGTTGTGCTACCTCCTAAAGGGGACTCTTCACTTAGTACGCCGCCTATCCTACTGATTTAAAGTTAACTAAAAGTTACAGTTTACTGTTTTATCTCATCGTCTTGTAAACTGCTGATAAGAGTGTCTTTTGATTAGGTCCTCCATTGCAGACTCTTATTAGGTTTTTTAAAAGTTTTCTACTTTTTGGAGTATGTATAGTTTTATGTTCGGTAGTATCACTTTTACTTATTGTATTTATTCTATAAGTCAGTCTAACTGATATATTTTTTTAATAATTAAAGTTCGAAGAAATCAATATATATATATATATATATATATATATATATATATATATATATATATATATATATATATATATATATATATATATATATATATATAAGGGTGGGCATCCCAACCGCCACGGAGTTTATAAGAAAGCCCATGAAAATTTTAGAAAATTCTTTTGCAGGATGTATACAGACGGTAGAGGACCTTCATTTAAAATATTTGCATTTATACAGGGGTGATTAAAAAAAAGTACCATATCAAAGTTATTTTTTTTTTAAATGGGACACCCTATATTTCTTATCGGTTTTGAATTCTAGAGCAAAAATAAAGCCATGTTTCAATAAAGGTTCTATACCTAATCCCCACCCTTTTTAAAATATTTGCAAATTTCTGATTTTGTAGAACTTTAGTAAAACAATTTTTTCATCGTAAATATTTAAACTAGAATTAAATTACCATAGCCAATATTTAGTAAACATACTATTACTACGATATGGTTTAACATTGTTATTAAAATATTATACAGGGTGGTCAAAAAATAACTTCTAATATTATTGACGTCCTTTTGCAAATAACTCTCTTTATTTTAAATGGAACACCCCGTATTTGACTATTTAATATTATGCAGAATTTTATTACCAATTCATTGATATAGGGTTTGCCTATACCTAAAACCGTTACTTTTTTAATTATTTCGCATTTTGTCTAGTTCGTGCACTTGACACGTATAGTATTACCATATTAAAATATTTTTAAACTAAGGACGCTTTGACACAGAGAAGTTACGATTGTTATTACTATTTGCTTATTGGTATTTGACAGATATCAAATTTAGTAGTTAGCCAATTTTGTCAGTCAGTTTATTAGATTCTTAATTTGTTCAATTCTATTGTTAATCATGAAAAATTACAACTTACAAGAACGTATTATTATGATCTTAATAATCGGAGAGTGTGAGGAGAATTGTTTACTTGCGTCCAGGGTTTACGCTCAGAAATATCCGGAAAGAAACCATCCGGATAAGCGGGTTTTAGAAAGATTGTTGCGGGACTTTAAAAGAAGTGGTAGCGTTGCGTACATGAAAGCAGTCAGACATGGGACCATCGTTGGAAATGAGGAGAAAGAACTTGATGTTCTTGGTGCTATAACGGAGAATCCATATGTAGGCCAACGTGAAGTAAGTGAAATTACAAACATTAGTCGACGTAGTGTAGGGCGAATTGTCAAAAAATATAAATATCATCCGTACCACATAATGCTACATCAGGCTCTTTCCGATGGGGATTTTGCTAGGCGAATTGATTTTTGTATTTGGGCCATGGATAAATTTGGTGAAAGACGAACATTTTTTTGATCGTGTAATGTTTTCAGACGAATCCACCTTTCACAATAATGGCTTAGTAAATAGGCATAATTTCCATTATTACAATGATGAAAATCCTCATTTGATACGGTCAACAAATCACCAACATAGATGGTCAATTGACGTGTGGGCAGGCGTTATTGGCACAAAAGTAATAGGTCCTCATTTCTTTGATGGTAACTTAAACGGGAGAAATTTAGGAAATTTTACGTGACGACTTGCCAGAACTGTTGGAAGATGTCCACTTGGAGACTAGACGGGAGATTGGCTGCAATTAGATGGCACCTGCAACTATCACGCAAATGTGAGGGAGTTTTTAAATAGACAATTTGCAGATAGGTGGATTGGTCGGGGAGCTAACATAATTGGCCGGCAAGATCACCAGACCTCACATGTTTGGACTTTTTTTGTGGGCATATTAAAAATGTAGTTTACCAAGTACCTCCAATTACTCCAGATAATATGAAGCAACGAATTCGAGACGCTATGCAAGACATAACCCCCCAAATGCTACAACATGTAAAACTGTCTTTTAAAAGAAGGATTTGTGCTTGCATAGAAGTAAATGGACGCCATTTTGAGTATTTGCTAAATTGAGACACAGGAATGATAATGTTTAGTTTTGTTGAAATCATAGGATTAGTAATTAATATTGGAATGGGCTTTCCGGGCTTAAGGTCCGTGGTCGGGGTTTTTCTTACATAACTTTCAACTACATTGGCGGTAGTCATCTTCAGTGGCGCTAGCGGCGGAGTGTTCAGCGTGGCGTCTCACTTTGGACCGACACACCACAGCTCTTAAACCCGGAAAACTACTCCAATATTGATTCTAGCAGTGAAAGCCTATTTTTCATTAATTATTAATTAACTTTGTTGTAATGTTTAATACCTTTTGTTTGGCTTTGCTATTTAACTTTATAATTTATTATTATAGTTGATAGTGTTCCAGTGCATTGGAGTGAAATACTACACGTGTTAAATGCACGATCTACACAAAATTCGAAATAATTAAAAAAGTAATGGTTTTAGGTATAGGCAAACCCTATATCAATGAATTGGTAATAAAATTCTGCATGATATTAAATAGTCAAATACGGGGTGTTCCATTTAAAATAAGAGAGTTATTTGCAAAAGAACATTCATAATATTAGAAATTATTTTTTGACCACCCTGTATAATATTTTAATAAAAATGCTAAACCATATCGTAGTAATAGTATGTTTACTAAATATTGGCTATGGTTCTTTAATTCTAGTTTAAATATTTACGATGAAAAAAATTGTTTACTAAAGTTCTACAAAATCAGAAATTTGCAAATATTTCAAAAAGGGTGTGGATTCGGTATAGGGACCTTTATTGAAACATGGCTTTATTTTTGCTCTAGAATTCAAAATTGATAAGAAATATAGGGTGTCCCATTTAAAAAACCACAACTTTGATATAGTACTTTTTTTTTAATCACCCTGTATAAATGCAAATATTTTTAAATGAAGGTCCTCTACCGTCTGTATACATCTTGCAAAAGAATGTTCTAAAAATTTTCACGGGCTTTCGTATAAACTCCGTGGCGGTTGGGGTGCCCCACCCTGTATATATATATATATATATACAGGGTTGTGATTTAATAACGGATAAATTCAATAAAGGGAGGTATTTCTTTTCGAAATCCTGACACGTCGATTTTATTTTTGGATCGGGCATATTTTGACATCAAATGTAGATATACAGGGTGACGCAAGAAAGTTTGACAGGAAAATATTTTTTTCTTAAATGGAACCCCTGTATATTTTGCATTTTCGGGTTCTCCGGAAAATTCTGGACATCTTTTATGTATAATATTATATACCTATCGTCAACTATTCACTAAGTAATTACGTTTAAATAATAAACATAAATTGATTAATTACATTCCACATTTTTGAAAATTATTTTATCAAATGCTGGAAGTGGCCGCCATTAAGGGCATCTCAAATCAGTATGAACCATTTATAACCAGTCATTTCGATTACCTATACACCTCTCTTTGTGAATATTTGACATAGACTTGAAATAAGTGTCAATTATTTAAAGTTTTTTTCCCAATCGGTGGATAGGCAGACGTTGATCAATAGAGTGGCCACCTAGATCACCCAACCTTAATCCATTGGACTACTTTCTTTGGGGTTATGTCAAAAATCAAGTATAAAAAGATAAGCCACACACGCTTGATATCCTCAAAGATCGCATTCGTAATGCAATTAGGAATATTTCTCCAGACACAGTTGAAAATGTACAGCAAGAATTTAACGATCGCCCGGGGTGCTGCAGAGCTGTTAATGGCGGCCACTTCCAGCATTTGATAAAATAAATTTCAAAAATGTGGAATGTAATTATTAATCAATTTATGTTGAAACAAAGTATTATAATTATTATTTAAAAGTAATTATTTCGTAAACAGTTAAAGATAGGTATATGACATTATACATAAAACATGTCCAGCATTTTACGAAGAATCCGAAAATGCTAAAATATACAGGGGTTTCATTTAAGAAAAAATATTTTTCTGTCAGACTTTCTTGCGACACCTGTATATCTCCATTTGATGTCAACATATGCCCGATCCAAAATAAAATCGACGTGTCCAAGGATTATTTCGAAAAAGAAATACCTCCCTTTTATTGAATTTATCCTTATTAAATCACAACCCTGTATATATATATAATATATATATAATATATATATATATATATATATATATATATATATATATATATATATATATTATAATATATCCTTAAAAAGTATGCGCATTATCGTTTTAAAAATATTTAACATATAATCATCCATTTAATTTAACTTGTACCTTTTAGTGCTTCTTAAATTACTAACCTAACTTGTAATGAAATATAGATTTGTTTTATGACATCCGGAAAAAAAATACATTTATACAAAACTAGGATTTATTTTTTTGCAAACATAATATATAAAAGAGAAAAAATATATTTTTTAAGAATAGTCGCATACTCTCTTAAACTAGAAACGAGTTTTATTAAGATGCGTATCCATTTAGCTCCCTCCAGGGAAGCCACACGCGGCCTCCCAAACCTGGTTCGACCACGACAGTGTTCGCATTGCCGCGAGCACCAGTTTAAAAGGCATTAGATATTCCTAATTTAAATGAATCTACGGTTAACGTGAGTATGTTGTATTTCAAATATTTAATAATATATACTAAATAATACAGCTTTAAACTAAATAATTTTTAACTAATTTTAATCTCGTTATATTGTGTACATATGAAATTGTATTTACAGCTATTTTCTATTGATAAATAACCATTAAAATAATTTGTGACTTAAAATCCGACCAATAAATAACACTGTTCTACATTTTAAAAAATTTTGTCTCTACCTTATATTCTTTTGTTTTTTGTTTACTGTTATATGCTGAATTTAAATATGAGCAAGGTTTATACCTATCACCCATAAGGCATCAGTCAAGGAAAAGTATTCTTAAAAACATTCTCAACTGAGATAAGATTTCCGAAATTTTAATTCAGGTTCGTGGGAGATTCGGTACGAAAATTTTACGCAACTAGGGAGATGAATTAAAAATTGACAATCTGACAAGTTACTTGTAGTTTCATCTTGGGGAGATTTCCACTTATTAACATTACAGCAAAGAAGGGTGATTTAAAAAAAGGTAGTTATCATAGCAACACATTAAGATGCAAGCATCTGATTAGTTCTTCTTCTTCTTCCTGGGAGCCGTCTTGATTCACTACTGAAGGCAGCGCAGCCTCTTGGGCTTTCTGTGCCTAATCTCCCATTATCTCTTATACCAATCCTCCCATGAGCGTAGCGAGGTACGGGCAGAGAGGGGCAGCTGCCCCCCCTTAGAAGAGCGGTCGTTCTCTGGTAAACTGTTATTCTGACGAGCTTCATAACTTGCAATAAGACCTAAGAAACTAACAGGCTTAAAGCCTGGCTTGTGAAATCCAACTATACGTGATGTGATCTCTAATATACTTTTGTTTACATTATTTCTTACTCTAAAAAATGTCACTTATAACGACAAGGCTAGCGTAGTTTATTTGTTATAGAAAAATGAAACATAAAATGTTTTTTGAAAACCCGAAAGAACTTTAAAAGAGTAGTAAAGAACCCTAAGTAAAATAGACATAGGAGCGGAGCGGATGGACGGGTTGCGGGGTGAGAGGGGAGACAACTGATCAGCTAATTTTTCCTTGAAAGTTTTAGACAATGGTGTCAATAATACTTAAATCGTGAACATGTCAAAATTTGGTAGTGATTATCAACCGGTTGTACCTGCCTTCAATCTGGTTCGTCGCCGTTGGGCCCATGGGGGATTCATTCAAGCTATTTCTGATTTTTATAATTTTTAATTACATCCTCCACTGCTCATGTAAAACTTATATGATAAAAACAACGATCAAAACAAACAATATAATCTAGGATTTTCTTTGTCTGCCCTCCTTACATACAATCCTGGCTACGCTCTTGAATCCTCCCATTAGTCTTGTTCCTTCTACAAGTCTGTTTAACCCCGAGACTGGTTGGTTGATATATTTCTGTGGGCTCATTTTTGGTCGCCCAAATTCAACGCTTCACATTCGCACAGTTAATGGTAGGCTGTTTCTTCCCCCTCGTCGCACATTCTGCAACTTGGGTCCCCATTGTATGAGCCTATCTTGTGTAGGTGTCCTCTTAGGTTATCTGATTAGTTAAAAATACGTGGCGTAAAATTTTCTAAATACCATTATAAGGGGGGAGGATTTTCATGCAGAACAGTATAATTTAGCCAAATTTCTTATTTTATCCCTATTCTACATAGTATGTTAGCTATTAAGCAACACTATTTAGATAGAAAATGAACATGCGATCTTACCTTACACTTTTAACATCAGCCATAGTAAGTATTGTATGTACAGCCATATGATGAATTCGTGCACTTGTATCCCCAGATTTTGTTAACAATTCTGGTAGTAATTTGTCAACACTTCTAGATACTTCTGCTGGGCCTACCCTATAAATTTTTAATGTGATCATAAAAGAAAACAGTTCTTGTATGCGATGCGATTTGAATTGCTGGGTTATTGTTTTTAGTTTCGAGTGATCATTTGAAATTTGACAAAATTAAAACAATAATTATAATTCTGTCACGGTTTTTAATAAAACAAATTTATTAACATTTTGTCAATAAACAACTGTAATTATCATTTTTAATAACAAGCGCACACGTGTGTAAAAGTACCTTTGCAAGTTCTTATTTGTTTTGCCACATTTTTTGACTTCTCCTGTTAACTGAATATATTTATACAATATTCTTAACTTTGCTCTTAACAATTCTAGTATGTAATATAATGTTTCTTTGATGTCTCCAAAGACTGCAAAGATAACGCACCCAGTATGTATTTACTTATTTCTTGTTTGATATGTTTTTATTTTTATCCTTAGTACCCCATGCCAGGCCACATAGCGGCCAGCGGCCACATGGGGTATCTCATTACCCCACGCTGAAAAACCTAGTTGTACAAATCATATGGGTTTTTAAAGACTTTTCACCGATTGTTTCATGTTAATTGAGGAGTTTTTCAACATTTGCAATGATTTTTATCGGTCAATTTATAAATGGCGTTCTAAAAACTGGATATATTTGTGAAAATTCAGCAAAAATGTCTTTATTTAGAAAAAAAAGCATAACTCCACCATTTTTTAATATTAAGGACTAAAATTTTAGGGTTGTGGTCCTATTTGGGATTAAAACTTAAAAATTGGAAAAAGTAATGAATACCTTATTTAATTTGTAAGGTGATAACTTACCTCCCAGGTACAAACTGCACAAAAAACAACCGAATTACCTCGTTGGCCAAATTATAAACCGAGAATACTTTATCTCTTAATGCTCTGTGTAGGAGAAATATTGCAGCTCTTGCAGTTTTATTAGCTGTATGCATTTTTGTATTATCGTAAGAAAATAGTTCTTCTTTTAGGCGATTTAATCCATCTTCCTTATCCGTATAATGTTTTGAATAGAATTTTTCGACTAGTTCTGTTCCAAAAACTAAAATTGGTAAGCTTGCTTGTTTCTTTTCTCTTTCAGTTAGCTTTGAGGTTGTTTTATACTCAATATCTACTTGGCACTCTCTTAAAAATTCATTTGTCTGGGAACTGAAATAAGATAAATATAGATTATTATGTACAACTAACACAGTTATGTTCTGTAATTAAAGCGGTTAGGAATGTGTCAAAAGGCTAATTAAAATTGGTTATTTTTGTAAAAAACAGACTTTTTGATTCTTTTCCCTATTTGCAAATGCGGTAATCAAATCAATTACTTTTGAAACAAAAACACAGAATTTACTTAATTTTTGCTTTTCTTAGTTAATACAGGATCCTCCATAATGGTTCCCTGAACCCTGAAAATCGAAACAATTTTTTCATTTGTAAGATTTTTACTTTAACGTTCCACTTCTCCTAACTGAATAATTTAGTTGTCATATCTCATCTCCTTAAATTGATTCCTTTACCATTGGTTTAAAAAATAAAATTTAGTTTTAAGTTTGTTTTAAATATCAAGTTTTCCTTCTTAACTATATTTTTAAATTAGGGACACAGGCATCAATTAGTTACAAAGAAAATCACTTAGAATATTTTGGAGAACTATATGCAATTTAACTCATACTCATACTCTCATACTCATATATTACGTAATTTTTTTATAATTCACAACTTAACAAGCTTATGTTCTATAATATTTAAGCTTAAGAATATATCAAAAGGCAAAATGTAACAAAATAATATATAGCTCCTAATAACTATATACTTGGCTACACAGAATAAAAGAAAGGTTGAGATTGACAACCTTTTAAGACCCAGAATGAGTCGCAGAATCAGTGGTGGTTAACTAGCATCCTATGGTTCAGGAAATTAATCCCCTCATTAAACCATGGAGCGACATCCCTTTAAGACGACAAGATAATGAAAATTCTTACAAGGCAAGAATAGGACAAATGATTTTTAGTCGAATATCTTTTTATGAAGCCAGATCCACCTATATGTGTAAAGCGTCCAAATCGACAAACCGTAAAACATGATTTCAAGTATAACAGTGCTTAGTCCTTAGGAGAGTTAATCAATTATGTTTAAGATGGAAAAATGCTAAGCTAATTTATTCAAATCAGTTATTAAACTAAATTAAATAACTCCAACTTTTTACAATTCTATAAGCTAAAAACATATTTCTAATGTCCGTAACAATAGAATACGTCATCTGTATGTTGCTCCTTAATCTAAGCATTTGTGTTTTAAAACTTTCTTTAGCAATTGTTGAATTTCTTCCAACCCCCCAAAATCACCCTCAAAGGTCACTGGGAATTTGGAGACCTTTGATGGTGATTTTGGACGGGTTAGGGGGGTTTTCGGGTTTTGTGCCCGTGAAGACTTTTGATCAGCGTGTTAAAAACTATTACTCAGCAAAGTTTTAAAACAATTGGCCGAAACACATTTTCCATAGGAAAATTACGGCGTAATTTAAAGTGCGTTTATCTCGAGAGTATATATTTTTAATGCAGAGGAAATCCTAGTAACTTATTTTTTAATAAACAGGTTAATATACTAAGCTTAAAAAAAAGTTATGCCATCTAAAACAAGTGGAGTAGGCCGTAGCTGGACTAGCACTACATCAAAAGTATGGATGAATATGAATTTCTTGCCTCAAAGCACCACCAGATCCCCAAATTTTTACCGCTTTGTCATTTAGTTAAGAAATTATTACGAAAAAACGAAAAAAAAAAACGTTTGACACCATGTATCTTAGTTAGTATTAACTTTGGTATAAGGTTAGTTTAGGTAAATTACATTATTTCGACCTAAGGAATTTGCTTTTGCTCTGTGTCCTATTACTTTGTGGACACCCTGTATTTGAGAGACTGCATCAGTTTGGCCGCTTGCGTATGATATTCCCTGGACTTTTAATAGGAAGATACAACTATCATTGTGTTTTTATGTATTTTTATTATTTAGTTTCTATTTAGGACGTTTATTTCGTTTTGATAATAAATTGTGAAAATCATCATACCTGGTATTTGAGTAAAAATGTTATAATTAGACTCATTGTATAAGTTAATCTTACCCATAAATAAAAGATCGTTGAAAAATAATATTTATAATTTACTTATACCGCACTCCTACAACTTACTGCCTTAGAGCTGGTAACGGCTTTTCTTCATACATTTCATAGGTTGTTTTTATAATAGCACCAGCTGATTTATTTCTTCTTCTAAACGAACCTCTGTTCATTGTCGGGCTACCGGAACAAGGTGAACCCATTTTCGGACTTTGATGTCTTGGCATGTGCAAAGGTGAAGCTTGATTTGTGTGTGATTGATTTGGTGAACTAGATCTCCTATCCGTTCTAATCATAGTTGGTGATAGAAGGTTTTTATTGTCGGTTTCGTCGCTAGTACATTCGTCGTTTTTTGGACAAACCTAAAAACGCATATTGTAAATCAGATTTAAAGTTGTATTATACATAATATACGTTTCTAACGTAAATATCATCAACTACTGGTGGAAGTAATTCCCCAGTACACATCCGCATTTAACCAGAATCTTTATTTCTTGGCTTAACGGGCACACTCCAGTTCCTGAGTGGTTTCTAGAAGGCCGAACTATATTGATGCCAAAAAAGAGGGATTTAAAACTATCCAACAACCAACAACTATAGACCGATCACTTGCCTCAATACTTGCTACAAAGCATTTATCAGAATCTTATATTCTAGAATATGTAGTGCAGTTGATCTTATACTCTCTGATGTAGGGAAGCAGCGAGGGAAAAAAGAGAAATCAATGGTTGCAAAGAAAATATCCTAATTCATAGATGCATCACACAAGACTCAATTCAATACAAACGCAACCTTAATATGGCGTGAATTGACTACAAGAAAGCATTTGACATATCTCATGAACTATTGTTGCATCTGCTTAAAGATCTTAAGGTTTCTCCTAACCTAGTTCGATGCATTGAGCGACTAATGTCTCTTTGGAAATTAAATTTTTCTATAACATCTGGAAAATTATTACCAAACCCATTATATTTAAAAGAGGCGCATTTCAGATGACTTACTCAGTCCTTTACTATTTTGTAAATCGCTGCTTCCCGTATCCGTGTCTCTTCGGAAAACACGCGGATACTGCTGTGGACCACCTGGAAGACGTGAGCATAAGGTAACCCATCTGTTTTATGTGGATGACCTGAAACTCTGCGCAACCAGCGAGCGTAATCTACAACAGTCTCTTAAAGTGGTTTACGAATATACCAGAGATGTTGGAATGGAGTTCGGTCTCGACAAGTGTGCAAAACTTAAGCCAGAGAAGGGCCGGTACGGAAACGATTTAGAAGCTGACCAGCTTGCTGATAGCGCGCTTCTTCGTCCTCTACAAAACAACGAAAATTATCGATATAGGTATCGACCAAAACCTTACTCAAGATTTTAGAGCTGTGAAGACCGAGCTCAGAGGCAATTACAGGCGACGTTAACGGAAAATTTGGGAATCCGAATTATCTGGAATAAATAAGGTTCTTGCTACTAACATGCTAGCAGTTCCTGTATTGCTTTACTCTTTTGGAGAAGTTAAGTGGACGCGAGAGGAATTGCGTGAGCTGGACATCAGCACACGAAAAATAAAGCATTTTCACCATATCATCCATCCGCGCTCATCAACATCTCGTATTTACCTCCCACGCCACCAGGGAGGTCGTGGCCTTGTAAGCTTGGAATGTATGCACAATCGGCTGGTTTAAAGTCTTGCTTGTCAGGTTGCCAATGGTACTGATCACGAGCACACGAAATAGCTAATGTTGGAGCATTTTTATTCAAGGCAACGGAGCGAGCAGCGGAAAAATTTGGGCTCAGATTTGCAATAGATCAATTCAAACGACGACCAATCACTTAGAAGACTTGAGTCTAAAGCCAGAAGAACTGCAGTTAAAAGAGCAATATTTTTTAAGAAAAAAATCATATTTAAAAAAAAATACGACAGGGCGGATTAAATATAAGCATCTAAATTGGCAGGTATTGATCCAATTTATTATTAATTCAATCCGATACAGTATTAAGTCTAAATATAGTAAAGTTTAGTTTTCGAACTTAAATACGTGCACGGTCGTAGAAATTTTTTCTTTTCTCAGTTTTTGAAAAACAGTACTAAGCACTTTTTGCTAATATAAAATCGTTTTTAAGATATTTACCTACTAATGATAGCTATTTCTTAAAATTTCTAAAAAGTTTTAGAATATGATTCAATAGAAAAACAAATGATTTTTTGCATAAAATGTACTTTTTGCTCTGAAGTACAGATATTAAACTTTGACAGTAGAAAAAGGGACAAAAAAATGTTAATTCGTACAAGTACACTAAAATGTTGAACATTTTAACCTTTAAAAATCCTTCATAAGTAAAAAAACACATAGATGACTTACCACATGTGACTTTGAAACTATTTGTAATTCTTAGTTACCTACCCCATTAGTCTCCAATAGGTCTTTAATACAAAGTTCTTGAAAAATCTCGCTTCTAAATTGTTCTATCTGAGTTTTCTTATGTCTAGCTTTTTCGTAATCTTCCATCTCAATGGCGTGTCTCTTTTCCAGTTCATATTTTCCCAATTTTTCTCCAGCTACTCGTAACGCTAACATTGCGTGTTTCAGTTTTCTTGCATATTCAAATCTTTCATCTTAAAAGTAAATATGAACATATAAAGATGTTAGTTTTTGAAAAAAACTGGCTTGTAAGAACTATAGTATTAGTATGAAATCACTGATCAATCACCGATCAGTATCGTTCTTTGTTCTAGTAGGCCGAGACTATTTTTTGTGTATCTTTTAACAAGTCAATCAAATTTGGCAGGAAACTAATAATATATTTCATTACCAGTACGGAAATGACGATTTTGCCGTGCGCGCGTGACAAATTTTCTTGTGAGGCGCAGCCGAACACGGAAAGTCATGCAAGAACGGAAAAATCCATTTCTGGACGTGTAATGAACGATATTTTTTATTATACTTAGGTACCTGAAAATAACATAAACAAAAAACATCGCAAAAAATGATTTAAGAAAATTGCGATTATTTATTTTTATTTTTAAAACGGTAAAACAAATTAACCAAAAAAAAATTACAAGCTAATTAAATCTAAGAAAATTAATTTTGGACGGAACCGTTATGATTAATGGTTATATTTATTGTTTAAGCTCAATCCCTTATGTATTTCTTGTTGAACTAAAGATGTTAAAGTGGAGTGTTCGTGTATGTTTTGGTTCTCTTGATTGACTGTTACAGATTTTGTAGTTTCCAAGTTACAAGGTCTAAACAACTTTTGGGATACTTCAATTTTTCTTTGTATGAACTCCTCTATATATCCTTCTGCTACATTGGAAGAAAGCCATCCTCCGTGTCTTTTCAAAGTGAGCAAATCACCGCCGCTTTCTACCAACATGGTAGCCGAAGAACGCCTTAGCGCATGTCCGGTATATTCTTCGTAATTTTTTAGTTTTAAGTATTTTGCAACAAGTTTTGGAATACCACTGACAGAGCTGTCAAAGTACTCTTAAATAGTACTTCAAGTACAAGTACCAAGTTTTTAATTTTTTAAAAATTACTTCAAGTACCAAGTATTCATTAAAATGTGCTTGCATTTTCAAGTAAATTGAAAAAGTACTTGAAGTACCACCCAAGTATTTTACTTAAAGTAAATCCAAGTACTTGAAGTAAACCAAAGTACTTGAAGTAAAACAAAGTACTTGAAGTAAAACAAAGTACTTGAAGTACACCAAAGTACTTAAAGTAAACCAAAGTACTTGAAGTACATAATAGTACTTGAAGTACTTCAAGTAAAACAAATTATACTTGAGTAGTATTTTTTGTAAGAAAGTTAGAGGGTTTATTTTCAAAACGGGGTTTTCCAACAATTCCCAAAAGCTTTAAGGACTGAGCGCTACGTCATTGGAAAGTAGGCCAGTCGTTCAAAACTATAGTTAGGAAAACAAGTAGGGTTGCTAAGTGTCCCGTTTTAAGTCGGGATCTTATGCATCCGATGTCCGAAATAATGTAAAATTTCGTATGTGAATTTATTGCAACAGGCCTACAATGCCGTACTCGGGTGAGCGCTTGGGCCTTACTACTTATTATAGGAAATATTGGTTTTTTCCAAAATGGGTTTTTTCCCTGTGGTTGCCAACGGGTTGGCGTTGGCACCCGTTGGCATCCGATACATCTGTCAAAAGCGAGTGTTTTCATATGGGTGCCTACAGCAGGTTGGCACCCAAAACCTATTCTTGGGAAATATTTTAATTTCCCATCAACACAAAATCAAGTCAGAACAACCTAACTTCAATTTTGATGTCGTTTCCATTTTATTAGTGGAAATTTTGTTTAAGTTGCCTATTAAAATACAGGGGTTTTCGTTCAAATGAAGGTAATAATGAACGCATTCACAATACGAAATAGTTGGGGAACCGCTCCATCAAACGTCGAATCGCACCAATAGAATATTCTTGAACTGTCACGTTTTTGACATTTTCGGGAGTGATTTGGAAACTGTTTCGTATCCTGAATGCGTTCGATAATAAAATTGTCATGAAAAATGGCTGTTAGTATTCATTATTAAATATAACAAATTGGGTATCAAAATAAAGAATTTTTTATAAGGATTGATTTCTAAAAAAGAACAAAAAGTCTAATTATCAGTAATAGTTACACTTGTCTTGCTGTTGGATCCAATTCAAATGAGCGCTGTAATGCAATACAATAGAAACAGCAGCGGTTGCGCGTATTTCTTGTTTTAACTTGTTTGTGCGATTATCTAAGGCGTGTAAATTCGAGTACTTGGTTGATTTTTTACTTCAAGTACTTTTTATTTACTTGAAGTACTTTCTTTACTTAAAGTACTTTTTTTACTTCAAGCACATCGTAATACTTCAAGTACTTAAATAAATACTTTAAGTAATTTACTTGGTCAAATTAAGTAAAAATCCAAGCATCTTCATAAAAACTATCAAGTACAAGTACAAGTACCTAGCTCATAATAAAAATTACTTGAAGTAAAATACTTGAAGTACAAAAAAGTATTTCAAGTAAAATTTAACTTGAAGTACTTCAAGTTTTGACAGCTCTGACCACTGATAGTATGGCATCCAACATGTTGAGCGTAACATCTTTGGTTTCGGTATGCAACAAATAATCTTCTACTCTCCATATTTTTAGGCCGGAGATCTGCGTATTTACGGTAAAGTGTACAGGGATTGAATTTGCAATTTTCATTGGTAATGGTAAAACGTCTTGACCTGTGAGTTTTTCCCTCTCGTAAGAACACGACAAGGAAACGTCCATTATCTTCCACATCGTCTAAACTCAAACGTATTAAATCATCTCTGCGGCATGCGCCGAAGATGCCAAACACTAAAATTACTTTTGCTAGTAGATATTGTCCATCTGAAGCTTCACATAAAAATTTGGTTACTTGTTCTGATATAAGAACCTTGGATTTCTTTGGTACATATCCTACAGCTTGTCGTTTCAAAAAAGCGATAGTTTTAAATATTGGTTGTGAGGATTTTCTTTTATTGCCAAACAAATCTTTAACATGGAGAATCGACTTGGCTTTTTCAGAAAAATAAACTAAGAGAATATCGTCACTCACAATTTTAATTCTTTTCTGAGTCCGCCATTCGGTAAAAATGTGATATTCATGTTCATATCTCAACCTGGATTTCACTGGTAATAAATCTGCACTCAATTCTGCCGCTTGTTGTAATATAATATCGGGAATATCCGGATTTTCTTCCAAATCTAAATTCATTTTTTGAAAATGGCATAAATTTCACTGACAGAAAATAAAATATGTCATTAATAAATAAATCGTTGTTATGAACAGTTTTCATGGATGGATTTTTCTATAAGCGCACAGAAAGAGGGATCGGGAAAAAACATTCCGTGCGCTGTTCTGAAAATGTCATATTTTCAGGTAAGTATAATAAAAATTACTTTACAGCCGCTTTTTCTTAACAAAGGTGGCCTGGGTGGCTAAGATAAAGTGCGATGCAGACAGTTTATTAACAATCTGTCAGTGTCATCTTAACAGTAATAATCAGAATAAAATAATAATAATAATAAAAATTACGCAAAATGAGTGATACAGACAGTGATAATCCAGCTTAAAATTATGGAGTCGCAAAAGCAGCGACTTTAAATTTACTACCAGAAAAATCTCAGTAGATCTATTTAAAACAATATAAAATTTTTATGAAATGGTGCAATATACACAAGGCTAAAAATTTAAAAGAAGAGGTATTTCTTGCATTTTTTTCGGAACAGGCCAAAGTTAAAAAATCGTCTACATTATGGTCTACCTAGTCAATGTTAAAATCTACAATTATGGTCAAAAATAACATTAACATTGGAAAGTTTTCAAAATTGATTGCATTTTTAAAAACACGCAGTACACATACAGTACATACAAGAAATAATGTTACCTAAGAAGTTCCTAACAGAAGCGCCAGATAAGAACTATTTAATGTAAAAGGTATGACATTAAAATACTTATTATACTGTATTTATTTATAGGTGTGTTTGTTAATTGGATTGGCTGGTGCCTGTAGGCGAGACGAACTAAGACAACTATCTATAAACGACATACAAGACATAATCACACTTCCTAAAACAAAAACTGGTAACAAACGAGTATTTATAATAACTAATAAACTAATTAAAAATATAAGTCCCCTACAGCTAATTCGAAAATACTCAAATTCACGACTTCTCAATCTACGTCATCAAACGTTGCTTATTAATTATCGAAATGGAAAATGCTCGTCACAAGTTGTCGGTGGACATACTTTTGGAAAAATACCATCCCTTATTGCACAGTATCTACAGTCGCCAAATGCTAATAGATATACAGATCACGCTTTTAGAAGAAGTTCATCTTCTCTTTTGGTTGAAACAGGAGCTGACATTTTAATGTTAAAAACCCATGGAGGTTGGAAGTCTAATTCAGTAGCGAAAGGCTACAGTGAGGATTCCATTTCAAGAAAAAAAGAAATATTAAATAGAATTCTTGTGGGAGGGAATGGTAAAGATTTCAAAGAAAGAGAAGGTACTACAGGTTTGTGCTTTTCTGTTTAAATTTTTTAAAGATTTTGAATCAAAGAATATTGTTGTTAAAAAGCTAAAAAATGACATGACTGTTAATAATCTTATGTCTAAAATTGGAATTACACTTTTAAAGTATAATAAATATATTCTTAACATAACAAATAATAACAAATAAAACTAATTTGTTGCCATTTTTTAGGAGTAGGTTCTGTTTATAATTTTTATCACATGATGTTCCAATTGTGCCACATTAACATTATTTAATCAATAAAAAGTTGAAACTGTTTTTCAATTTTTTTCTTATTTCAGAAATCAAAAGAGCAAATAAAGTATTGTACCTACTTGATAAAACAGTCGCCTAAAAAGTGTACCCCGGCCTAATAATCTGTTTTGGCCGAATCGAAAATTTGCGGCCGAGACATAGCCGAGGCCAAGCAAGTTTTAGACAACTTTACGACCTTGATACACAAATAACTATTTGGACACGATCATTTCGAATTATGTTAACAAGTTATTACCTAAACAATTTAAGCTGACATTGATATATATGTTACCTACACTAAAAAGAACCCCAAACCTTTAAAACATAAACACCGTGGTTTTCTGTAATAAGGCTAGATTTCTAAAAATTTAAGCTTACGACCAAGCGACAAATCAAAAATGTGTCAAAAAATGAATACGTCAAAAGATGCAGTATGAAGGTTTATTTATTATTTATGTGTCAAAATTTTAATAAATTAGAACCAAAATTAGCATAACCAATAATAATGTAATTCCTTTAAAATTTAATTTGATAAATAAGCAATTGTCTAAACACTTACTTATAACAGCCAAATACTTTTTGATTTCCATATCTCTTATGATGTTAGCAATATCAGTTGCCACGTACATTTCAAATGCCAAATCATCATATGGCGAAATATATTCAGGGTTGCTAATAATTTCTTTTAACTTAGCGCTTTGTAAGTCTTCTTCTTCATTTAAACATACTTGATATTCGATTTCAGAGCCAATCACATTAACAGCTATTATGCTGACCTAAATTTAAAAAAAAAAGTAGAATAAAATTAGAACGTATCAACTTTATTACCCGTATAAGGTATGAATTCGGTCTAGTTGCTTTAAATATTAAAGCTTCTTGTGTATTTTTCACGATATTCCAATATTTTTGAAAGTTAATAACACCAAATAAACCTTACTTAAAAAAAAAACTAAAAACTGTGTCTTAGAAACAGTAACTTCATTTTTTCCTAAAATTTATTATATTTTTATTTGTCTAAAATAATGAAAATACGAGTTTTAGTTTAATCCCACAGAAAATAACAACAAAATACTTTCAAGTGAAAGATAAGTACTATGCGCAGGACGTTGGACTTCCCATGGGTTCATCGCTCTCTCCAGTGGTAGCAAACATTTATATGGAATGGTTTGAGGCACACGCAATTAATACTGCACTAAGCAAACCAAAGTTTGGCAATATGGTTTGAGGCACAAACTGCCAATTAATACTGCACTAAGCAAACCAAAAGTTTGACAATATTTACACCAGAACTCCAATTATTCTAACGAAACAAAGCGAGGAGTCATACGTACTCTATATAACCGCGCGGTGACCTTATGCAACAGGAAGGAATCTCTGCAAGCCGAAATAAGTAATATAACTAGGGATCTCAAGCAAAACGGCTACAGTGAGAGATTGGTTAAGGAAACAATCGATAAATATCAAGACAAGACAAAGAACTCTAATTTGAACAAGAGTTCACAGGACCAAATATTTATGACTATTCCGTATATTAAAGGGACTTCGAGTAAAATCATTTTAAAATTGATCAAATATCTATCAAAAATAAATTAACCAAAATCCATAAATTATCAGTAGTTGACTATGAAATGACTTGTATCTGTTTTTTTGTCATTTTTGCATTAACTCTTGCGTAACTTTCCAAATCATATTTTTTTTTCAGGGGCGTGCAAGTATAGTTTTTGCGGATGACTTCCGTATACCAAGTAATAAGTCTTTAATTATTTTTGCACAAAAACGTATTGTGAGTTGATCTTTGCATACATATTGTTGTTAAATAAAATCATTTTTAAAATATCATGTTCATTAAATGTAAAAATAATTTGAATAGGACAACTTTAATATCATGTATTAGTTTTATTTTATCTATAAAATTAACAATTTTTCCTTAATTATTTTACGTAATTATAAAATACAGGGTGTTTTCTAATTAAATGTCAATATTTAAAGGGTGATTTTTGGATCCATTTTAAGAAGAAAACTTTATAAGAACGTATGTCCTTAAGGTTTTAACTATTGAGATACAGGGTGGTAAAATTTTTAAAAATAAATCATTTATTATTGTTATTATTATCTGTAATACTACTTTAGATATTTTAATGAAATTTGGCATACATGTATCACGTAACAAGAGACATTTTTAAGCGTACCACATTTTTTTTATTTCCACCAGTGGCGTTCGTACGGAATTTGACCTGCCTGTTTTGGCAGACATTGATGGTACATCAATGATTTCTCTTAAAATAAAAATATTTTCGAAATCCTCATAATTTCTAAGCAAAGTTGATTAAGTACTTATTTTTTTAATTCGATGCACGGTTTTCGCTTAAAAAAATTAAAACCGTTTCTCTACATGACCATAACAATATCTGTAAACAATATCATCATGCAGAGAAATATCTAGATTTAATTTTTCTTGGTGAAAACCGTGCATTGGACTAAAAAAATTATGGGCAGATTTGATCTCTTGATTTTTTTCCTACCTAGAAAAATTTAATCTAGATATTTCTTTGCATGGTGATATTGTTTATCGATATTGTTATGACCATGCAAAAAAATGGTTTTTATTTTTTTAAGCAAAAACCGTGCATCGGATTAAAAGAAATTAAGTAATTAACTTTGCTTAAAAATGATCGGGCATTTCAAAAATAATTTTTATTTTAAGAGAAATCAGTGGCGTACCATCAATGTCTGCCAAAATAGGCTGGTCAAATTCCGTACGAACGCCACTGGTGGAAATAAAAATGTGGTACACTAAAAAATGCCTCTTGATACATAGTACATGTATACCAAATCTTATTAAAATATCTGAAGTGGTATTACAGATATTAATAATAAATGAATTATTTTTAAAAATTTTACCACCCTGTATCTTAAAAGTTAAGATGTTTAGGACATACGTTCATACGAAGTTTTTTTCTTAAAATGGATCCAAAAAGTGCTTCCTTAAATAATGACATTCAATAAGAAAACACTCTGTATGGTCTACAACATTTCTAACACATTTTATATGCAATAAAAAGTAATATTATTTAGTTTAAAATCTATTTGAATGTCTTTAGTTGTTTAAAAGGTGTTCAAATAAACCTCCGTTTTTCCTTATACACATTCTAGCTCTACTGCTTATACTTTACGATGCCCAAAGAATTTCAAAATGTTTTTGTCCTATTTGATTTTCCGCTAGTGTAATGTTCTAAAGAGGATCTTTACGGGTATTTATCTCAGTTACATAAACCGTAATGGGCATATGCCCCCAAAAACAAAAATCGAATCCAACAGTATATCAGTTGGCTCCCAATTTTAAAAATTTTGCATCATGTATTTCTTAAATTTTATTGGTAGCAACTAGCAGCAATAAACAAAACGTCCAACGCAGCGTCGTGTCAAAATAAATCCCAGTCAATCCATGGCCAGTTACTAGCAAGAGTTAATGAAAAAATGACAAAAAAAAACAGATACAACTCACTCCATAGTCAACTACTAATAATTTTTAATTTAATTAGTTATGATTTTGTTAATTTATTTTTAATGAATAATATAATAATTTTTAAAATAATTTTACTCGAAAAAATAAGGTTTTATTTATTGATGCTAAAAGTACTAAAATTTTATAAACAAAAAAAATTGTATGTAACGCTCCTGGAAAAAAATATGTAATTTGAAAAATCAGCTACATGCAAGGTTGGAAAATAAACAACTTCACCATATTTAGCTGGCCCACCTTCAACGGTTTCAGAAATAATTACGCAAAACGTGGAGTCCATTCTTCTGGGGGCTCTAGCCATCTTAGGATGCATTTTTCGAAACATGTTCATATACACTTTTTTTCATATTTTGGGAAGTATAATGAGTCCTAGAAATTTTACTCACTAATTTCGCGACACCCTGTATAACTTAAACCAAAATACAAAGAATCAATTTAAGTAAACGCATAAAAGGCCATTAATTATAATATTGGCAACACAAAATTAAATAAATCAAAAATTTGTCGACATGTTTTGATAATAAATAGATTAAAATGGAATGCTTCTAGCATTTTCGCAAAAGTTTTTTTTTTTAACTTCAAAAAAACTACTTGTGCAATTTTAATCGCCTTTATTACCTTTGCGTAATGCTGAGGTATGGCAGATCTCACAATAAATTAACTTACAACATTTCTTACTTTAAAAATTAATAAGTGTACCTCACAAGCACAAGCACAGAAAAAAAAACCTCAGCAATTAAGGGCTTAGCTTTTTTAGCACAGAAAAATTGCCCGTTTAGATTGTGTGGTCTTAAATTTGATAATAATTTTTAATATTTTCTTTCTGAATCTTATCGATAAATAAATAAATACATTTTTAATTAAACGTTACTTGGCTAGTATACCTTAACAATAAAATTGAATGAAACTTCGGTAATAGGTATAAAATTATTATATTAAATGCTGTAGAGCGCTTTTAAATAAACTAGGCCATCATCAGGACCGACTCAGAACAGTCAAAATTACTGGAACTCAGTCATATGACACAAAACAAATATAAACTTTAAATATGATAAATACTTTAAAATTCACAAACACTTAGACATACATATTATATATTGTATATGATTGTTTTAATATGTATGTCTAAGTGTTTGTGAATTTTAAAGTACTTATCATATTTAATGTTTATATTTGTTTTGTGTCATATGACTGAGTTCCATTAATTTTGACAATGTCGGTCCTGATGATGGCCTAGTTTGGTTGAAAGCGCTCGACAGCATTTAATATAATTATTTTATACCTATTACCGAAGTTTCATTCCCATACATTTTTAATAAATTTAAAAAGCAAAACATCAATATATGTTAAAAAATTAAATCATAAAACTCACCTGATTGTAAACATTTAATAAATTTTCGTGATTACGGTGTAAATTCAGTTTAACAAAAGATGCTTCTTTACAGGGGACATTAGCTGATTTTAGCTCCCTGCTTTTAAATTCGGTACTTTCATTACTGGCTAAAGTTACGTACCCTATATATTCCCAATTTATAGTTTTCACATCATTAATAATATTTGTATCTTCATTACTTGAATAAAACTCTACTCGGGATGCTAAAATAAAAAAATATTTTTTTCTGAATATTGTTTCTTATTGCCACTTCCAATTTTACATTGTACATTTTTAAACCTACTAAAGAAAGGGTAGATAATAGACGTGTATGCATAAATACAGAGCTTACATCCAACGAAAATCGAAAAGTGGAGAAATGGAACTTATTGCTCTTCATGTTAATTTATACGCAAAATACTGTATACATTTTATTAAAATTGAGTTTCTCAAAAAAATATATTAATATGGAGTTTCTGTATTTAATTAGTATTGTTTGTTCAATATTTTAGTCGAACACCAAGGATAAAGTAATGTGCTAGATGACAAATCGGTATTGTCCAACATATTTATTTATTGTAAGAAAACTTGTAAGGTAAACTTTTGAGCACATCCTTGATTTTAAAAGGCTTTAAAGTAGATGCTCTAGATTCTGCATTGTTTGTTTTTTTTTTTTTTGTTTTGAGAATTTTTATAAATTTTGGGGAAAATAATTAGGATGTGTAAAATAACACAATTCGAAGCTCATTTGATAGGTTCAAAAGAATACGACATAAAATAAAGTAGATGTCTGACAAAACGCATAGGTAGGATTCCTTCTTCTTCTTCATCTCTGGGAGCCGTCTTGATTCACTACCGGAGGCAGCGCAGCCTCTTGGGCATTTTGTGCCTAATCTCCCATTATCTTTTATACCAATCCTCCCATTAGTCTTGTTCCTTCTACAAGTCTGTAGGATTCCTTAGCAACGGCATAATAATTTCAAAATTAGGTTCTATCTCTTATAGAGTAATCAGTTTTTAATATAAAAGCTCAGAAGTTTAATTTGTTTTTAATACCATTTTTTAGTATGCTCTTTTACTATTGTTCATTTAAACATTTAAACTAATGATATATAAGTGACATTTTCGTTATTAATGACTTATATTTTAGTAACAATAAAATTAATAAGAATCTTTTTTATTTGAAGTGTTTTTTGGTAAACTGGCATCAAAGTAAAGGAGGGACACACGCTTCAGGAGACTTAAGGCTTGTCAGTCTTATCTATAAAGTGCCTAAATAATACAGTGACTAATAATTACCATGGGACTTAAATACTTGAGTGCGAACAAAGTGGGAAGTTTGAGGCTTCTTAAGTTGGATTGTAAGAGAATGTATAAGTGTGACACATACATATACTATGTATCAGGTATGCTAAGGGTTGTGGAGGACGCCATTCCAAGTACATAGAAAATAAGATTCTAAGGAGGGTCTGGGTTGGTATATAAGAGTATAGATTAGAAGAGAAGAAACCCTTTTTGGCTCCAAAGATAAATTCGAGCTTTTTGAAACTGCTATAAATTAGATATAATGTCTTTAAACTAGTTAAGGGTATTATCAAAAGTAAGGCCCACAAAATTAAATGACTCGTTGTTTTGCAGTACTTGACCGCTCATAAATAAAGGATTGGTATTGGAAGATTTTTTTCGCGATAGCAAACATGATTTGGTATTTGATGCATTTAACTGGACAAGGTCTTGGGGGCTCCAATTTACTATAAATTTAAGATCCTGTTTAAGAAATGTCTGCATTACCCTCGCTTGATTATCAAAGCGGGCTTAGATCTTGGCTTGAGAAATTTAATTTTAGAGTGCTTTCGTCAGCAAAGGCATGAATGGTATTGATTGTGGAAGAGAGAAGATCGTTGACTTGGAGAAGAAAAGGCTGGAAGAGTGACCATCTACAATAACTAATATACGATAATACAAAAATAAACTAGACAGCTAAGAACAGAGTTTAGATTAAAAAGAATTCAGAGAGCTCAAAATTCTTGCCTCAGACTGATATTTGGAATCAGACGTAGGCAAAGAATTTCACACAAATTACCCGAATTGGGGTGGCTTAACATGGAGCGCCGGCGTACCTTGCATTCCTTAGTATTTTTTTACAAAATTTTAAAATTTAAATGCCCTCCTTACTTGTGTCAAAAAATAAAATATAGGACAGATATTCATAATTTGAATATTCGTAGGTTAAATTTACTTACAATACCATCACATAATAGAGAAATATTTAAAAAATCATTCTCCTACCAAATTGCTTTGCTAATAAATAAATTTAAGGTTATGGAATTTTCCTCGTCAGTAGCCTCGTTTAAGAAAAAAATGCGATCCACTTTGCTGACAAATTAGAATACATTACACCCGTATTAACCTCCCCCATCCTCCTTTTCCCCTTAATTCTTCTTCTTTCTCTTGGTCTATCCTTTCACTTCTCTTTCTTTATCTCTGTCTTTCTATCTCTTTTCTATTTACCACTCTTTTTTAAGTTTTCTTACCATTTAATAAAATAGTTATATATTTATATGTTTTTTGGGCTCTAGCAGCTGCTTCTATATGGGGCAAGCTGATGTAGCCCTTTATTCCAAACAATTTTTTTTTATTGTAAATTGTATGAATATGTTTTTTTTTTTTTTAATAAAAAACCATTTATTATTATTATTATTATTATCATCAAGAGCGACGATCTGGTATTCTCTGAGAAACTCATGGACTTATTTTAGTTGTGTAAGACAAAGGAAAGAATATCTTTTAAGAAGGAATTCATACTGTCTGCTATGTAAAGTTTTGTTTTTTTCTATATCTTAAGATTTGAGAATTAATGAATTTGTCCATTACCATACTAACAACTGAGAGAAGAGTTATAGGTCCGTTAGAAGTTTGAAGGAAGAGTTTAAGATCCTTTCTCCGGGATAAGTAAGTAGCACACCTGCAACTTTCCAACTCTGCTAAAAAATGCTCGTGAGCTAAGATCGGTGCAAACTCAGAAGCGCATTTTTTAGACGATTATTGGTATGCCCTCCAGCCCAGGCAATTTTTTGGTATTGAGGAAAGAATTTAAATATATAAAGGACCAGAGGCCATTCGAACAAAAGAGAACTTATGCGATTGTTAAAATGGTCTTTGGCCTCTAAAATAATTTGATTGTATTGGTTTCTTGCTTCGAAGCTGGTTTATCGATTTTCAGGACTAGAATTTTGGAGAAACTTTTTGTAAGGGTGGATTTTTAAAAGCCTGGCTTTACCAGTGTTTAAAAAAACACGTTTTGTAGTTTAAAGGTTTTTAGCTCTTTTTGATAGGTACTTCTTAAAATATTGAGGAACAAGGAACTGAGTCAATGTCCAGTTGAAGTGTTTAAGTAAGTTGTTTGCAAACTTCGGAAGGATCGTGAAAACAGAAACAAGTAGGATCCCAAGGGTAAGTGGCAAAGAAATCTCTCAGACCATTCCATACGGACAGGTTATAGTGCCGGACAGGGCGTGGCGGCATGAATTCAGTTACCTCAGAAAGGTTAGAATATGATACAGTGACTGATGATATACACATACCAAAAAGGAATAGTTACTGATGCTCGGTAGAGTTCAGGGTTAAAAGTAAGAAATAGTTTTAGGGGTTTAAATTTTGATTGGGAAGTAGATGAATATGCATTTTATGATGGGCCCCAAATTAAATAAATATTAAACCGAGAGCGTAAAAACCAACTTTTATATTTAATAATTAAAATTTCAGACAACTTTAGATACATACTACTACATTTAAATAAAAATTATTGCGGATAACTAAATTTTTAACGAATTGAAAAGAAATTTGCCAGGCTCCCAATCACGCGAGGCCGTCAGCGGTGACCGACGTCGCCGACGCCTAGCGCCGCTACTGCTTATGTAATTCACCACACCCTTTCTCCAGACGCGTTTTACCTATAGACATAATACATATAGACTGTTGATGCGGTACTGCCGAATTTACCTCAAGAGAGAGAGAACGCTTTACGAGCCGAGCTCATTCGTCGCGCGTGACAACAAAACTGCATAAGTGCGGCATGTATATCGTTCTCTCTCACTCTTGGGGACAATTCGGCATTAGCAGTCTATATGTATTGTGTCTATGGTTTTACCCTCCTTGCGGAAGTTGTTAGGTTATCTAATCTATGGGGTTAGGTGATACCAGGTAAAATTACACAGGTCACACTAATCTGTCAAATCATCGTTTTATTAATAAATGGTTATTAAAATGACGCAATTTATGATTGGTTTGCTGTTGCATGTACTTCGTTGTTATGTCCATAAAACCACGACTTGTCTTATTTAATATTTTTAAACTTTTTTAAAAACTGTTTATTAAAACTTTTTAACTTGCCACAGATTGCATTAGTAGAGCTATTAGGCTGGATATGACAAAGTGGAAAAAAAATTATGTAAGAGTACACTTTTTTTAACCTACAAGATAATTTATTAAAACATATTTTCTGCCTAAAAAATGTTGGATATTTTGATCAGAACATTTATTAGAAACATTATTTTTATTCAAAACCAGTATTTTCAGTCCTAAAAATGTAGTGTCCAAAAATTAATACTTTCATATTTTTATTAAGGAAATTATTATGGAACCCATGAGCCCAATTAGTTTTATTAATATCATTTATTAAATTAATCAAGAAGCTTTGTACCTAGAATATGATTTAAGTTTGAAAATTATATTTTTATTTTAAATCAATAGAACAAATTAATAATAGTAAAAACTGCTTTACATATTTTTTTAGGGTTGTATTTCCTTTTTTATTTTGTAATTTATGTATACCTAATTATTTAGAAGACAATATTCAATTACTATCAATAAGAAACTTACGTATCATATATTGGTGGGCTAAAATTTGAATTTTGTTTAGAGTACATCTTTTTTCTAATTGCAAGACTATTTCTTGAGGATATTCGCAATTTTTTATAGACTGCCATCCTTTTACTGTCGGACCATGCAAATTTAGTTCTAAACTTCTATATTTTGAATCTTCACCTAAAATTATGGTATACATTATTTATTAGATTATAAAATAAAACCCACACCAAAATATTTGTAATATATTAATCCTAAGTTGTACTTACTAGAAACACTAGTTACGAAAAATTCTATTTTCTTAGGCATTTAAAATGACTAAGTAAAGCATCAACAAAATATATGAATAATGTAAAGTAAAATTGTTATTTCTTTAATGCGGTCACATGTTATTGATTGCAAAAAGCAAACAGCAATCTTCTGTCATGAAGCGCTTGACAGTGCTATTGATTTTTTAAATTTTCTCGTGTTCTAGTGTGAAGCAGAAAATCGATAGTAGCGTCGCGACGCCTGTTCAGTGCTTTACCGTAATGAGGAAACAACTGTCTTAAGATTCGTCCAGACCTGAGATTACATAGACCAAGCACGCACAAATCTACGTCAGATTTATTCAGCTTAATTTAGTATTTTAAAACATATATAATAACTATATATATATATAGTATATATATATATATATATATATATATATATATATATATATATATATATATATATATATATATATATATATATATATATATATATATATATATATATATATATATATATATTATTATATTTATTTATTTATTTAAGCCTTGTTATACAATATAATATTTTTTTTGTTGGGAATGATCACACCGCAGTAGGCTGTATTATTTTCATCAAAATTTTAACATTTTTTTTTTATCTTAAAAATGGTGACAGACTTGTCAGCGAAACCTGGATCAGTATTTTGATTTTTTGGGTTTTTATTTTTTTGTTTCTCAGGTGATCTGCTAGTTTAGAGAGGTCAATAGGACTGTATACCCCGAGACCAGGACCGAAGTGGTCCCATTGTATAAAATTTCTGGCATGTACCCGACGAGAACTTTTCAATTAATCAATTAATGAAGTGAATTAGAAGAAAAAATGAATACGTTAATAATAATGAAAAAATTATTTTACCAAATCCTTAAAATGTGCGCCATTAATATCGAGACAATATTAAAGCCTGATGTTTTGAAGTTCCTCGCGAAATTTGGAATAGGTTGGTCTGGTAGTACTTCTGCATTCCAGTGAAATTCTATGTTTATGTTCTTGAATATTTACAGGTCGAGTTTTATACACCTTAAATCAGCCCAGAGAAAAAAATTTAAAGTATTTTAGTCTGAAAACCACGCGAGCCATTTTCTGGAAAATGAGTAAGATCTACCTGAAGTAGTTGCGAATTTTTATTATCTTAATATCTACAGTGGTGTCTGTTAACTAATCTATTTAAGAAGAAAGTGGATTCATCAGTAAAGAAGATATTTTTAATCAAAGAGAGCCTTCGTCAATTCGCTAACACATTAATTCGCAAAACTGTATTCTTTTATCGTATTCGTCTTTGCTGAGTTCATGTAAAATTGCATTTTGTATGGACAAAACTTTTTTTTAAACTTTGTGCATGGAACCGCTAAATATATTGTTCAGCTTAGAGGCTTTCGGAATATACGTTGGATCTATTGCGAACTGCCCAGACCCAGTTTCTTTAAACTTACGCACCAAATTTATCTCATACTTATGCACTACGTTTTTATTTTAATGCCTCTCATTGAATACTCTGGCGGTTCTACGCGTGCATCAATATTCAGCTCCATAAAAGGAAAATTATTTATATCCTTTCGATTAGGGTCTCCACCATTTCCAAATTACGCTTCCTAATTTCAAACTAACGATATCAAAATGACAATCCTAACTATATTATTCAACTGGTTCCCAAACATCTTAAAAAATTGTGTTATTGCAGAGTTTTGTTGTATTAAGTACCACAAAAAATGTCAGTGGAATGAATGCACATATGTGGAAGGAAGCAAAATAGCAAGAAATATCAAAAAATGCTCTATTATTGTCTCTCAATAACGGCGCACATTTTAAGCATTTTATAAAATAAATTATTCTTTATTATTAACAGACATATTTTTTCTTGCAATTCGCTTCTACGTCCACCAATTTCAAGTTTCTTGGTTAGCAAATCGTATGCAACCTATCCCAAAAAAGATATAAAATTTGCCCTTTTGATTATCTACCTATTTTTCTTTCTTTAGTTGTTTGCAAGGTAATAGAAAAATTTATTAATTTCCAAACTTTGAGCTTTTAAAAAAACACTATATTATACCTGATAGACAGACAGTACACCTTCCATTCCAAAAGAACCACAGCAGATCTTCTTTTTTTAAATCATCCTAAGGTGCTCTAAATGCTCTGTAGAACACGCCCAAAAAAGTTTTAAATAGATATTCATATTAGTTTTTAAGTTACAGTCCTTATAATGTATTTTAATGTTATGACTTCCAACAAAAACCTATTTGGCTTCTAAAATAAAATTAGTAGTTTCTAGAATTCATCTTTCATGTACTTTTTATATCCAAGGCTTTTGACGAGGTGACATGATGCTCTCCTAAACAACCTTACTTCCAACGGTCTTCCACTCAAACCGTGTTCTTGGCCTATGACTGTTATAATCTGATGTAAGTAAAATATTTATATAACCAATGTCATTACTGGTTTTAAAACTAAACTGGAAACAATCATCAAAAATATTTTTATTTACAGCATAATTTTTGGCTTTATTTGCTATAAACTTAGACAATTGTCCTGCTTGCTGGGTAGAGCGCAGACCTGGATGCGAAGGCAATTCCTTTTGTAGTACTACTAGTACTAGTAGATTCCCCTAAACCACCGAAAAATAAATCCCATTAAAACTGAGTTTTTTCTAGTTTTGTGCAGGAAATTTTATTTCCTATTGATTTCTTCTATTTTACACCCATATACCATAGATATATCCTATCTAACGATGGTTGCTTTAACTTGCTGAAATCTATTTCCTTACCTTTCTCTAGTGTTCCACAATAAAACATTGCAAGGATATAAAAAAAGACTTATTTTAAAACATTAAAGTAGTTTTATTATAATATTAAAAAAGTAGTTTAAGCATTAAAACTAAGTCATTAAAAAGTAACAACCCATATTTTTGATGTCATATTAATTTATAACTAAGTTATGATTTGGTAATTGGCACTACTGGCAGTAAAATTTTTTAACAAACAAGAAAAACATTGTTAATACATGGGAAAAAATATTTTTTCCAATGAAATTCATCAATTTTGACATTAAATAAAAAAATACTATACTAAGGATATAAATAAAATAAATAAGAAAAATATCTTATAACCTATTGAAAATTTCTTTGGACTCTTATAACCATAGCGTAATATACCTTACGGATATGATTTATCTATGTTATAACGTATAGTTACTCACGTAAGTACTTAATTTATACTAATTGAAAAAAAATATGCTATTATTATATATTTATTAGTAATTTGATAACTTTTTATTTTTTATGACCTGTTTGCAAAAATAAAATCTTAATTTCAAAACATAAACCTGAGTTTTTAAACGAAATAACTTTTCAGTGCTTATGCAAATTCTATTAAAGTTATCAAATTCTGAACATCGTTTTAGACAGTGAATATTTTATCAAATCAATATATATTTTTAGACAGTTACAACATCCTAGAAGTAGAATATTGCGATGAGGTTTTAAAGTTTTATGGTAAGATGTTACAGCACACAGAATAAGGTTGGTTTGTTCAACAAAGGAAAAATATATAAAAAGAATATAAGTTAGGGCCATAAAATTTAAACCTAACGTATATAAAAGACAAACCATATTTAAAATAATGCGATAATAATGTGTAATAATAATTGTTTGAACCTGCAATTTTGGTTGATATCACAGCAGAGCATAAAATTCATATTTGATCTTTCAATACATGCAAAACTGCTGGCCTACAGGGAAAAACAACACGTGGGTTATGGGGGGATGAAAGAAATTCAACAGATTTTTAAGAGCAAATATAGGCAGCCTTCCTTATTGCCAGCAGGTGGTTATGATTCTAGCTGAAAAGGCTAGAAAGGTGAAAATCGAGCACTGCTTTGAAGTCTACCCGTGCCATGTCTTCGGTTGCAATTTCAAATGAATCACCAACTATTTAGTAACACATAGCTCTACAGTTTCCGGCTGTCCTGGGTTGTGACAACATGTGTTCACGGAATGCTACAGACAATTCTCGAGGATATAGCTTCGCATACTATTTCGGCGTGAAAGCCGGGCAATAGGAATTCTCACGTCGTCGAAAGTATCGTGTTTTTGCCTCGGATAGTGGAGAATGATTCTTAAAAGTATTAACATTTCGGTACCGGCAAACGCGATCTGGAGGCGACATGACGATACACATAGCTGCCGAAAGTGACGTCTTTTTGACAGAAAAGGTTATATCTTCATTGCTCCTGCACCAATCACGAGAAAACGGCGACATTTCTCTGACAGAGTTAAATGGATACATGAAAAATTTAAAGTTTGTGAACAAGTCAGATATTTCGATGTGGTTTAGAGTCAGAAAACATCGGAGTTTCCTTAGAATATAGCTACCTCTGTGTCTGAATGTGCGAGAGTGAAAGAAATGCAGATGGGTCGCTCTGCCTCTTGTTAAGCTTTGATTCGGGGTAAAGGTGAGCTGGCGGTCTGGACCAAAAGGAATCAGAGTCGTAAATAAATACCCAAACAAGTAGCTCTATTGACCATAGAAATCAATAATGAAGATGGTGCGGCAATAAATTAAATTTTACAATACACTTTGGATCTTTAATTGTGTAGTTTTATTTGTTAATGTTAAAATGTCAATTATTCAATTTTAAACTAGTTCTGTAACCTTTTTATAGTTTTTTAAATTGTATATAAAAAGATCAATATTTTATTGATGCAAATTTGTTTTTAGGTATAGTATTGATTATGGTGACTTAGCCGAAATGCTATGATATTTAATTTGTAATATACATGCTAAAACTGAGTCTTCTGCATTTTCCTTATTTTCCATTCGTGTACTCAGCTTCATTCCTCATTAAAAATAAAGTTATCAACGATTAGGTGAAAAATCCGTTACGTATTTTTAATTATGAAAACAATTAAAAAATTTTAAAAATGAAACAATAGGTTAAATTAAAATTATTTTAATTTGGCTTTAAAATTAAAGTTATTCCTAAAACTTCTTTTTATAACTTATAATAACTTTTCACAAATATTTGTGGTGATAGGTTTATTTATTTATTATTTCCAAAAAATAAAAAATGTTGTAAGTTACAAATAAATCTATAAATTGTCATCTTTTGTCATAAGTCCTAAAAAACTTAAAATATCTTTAGTTTTAGAATTTAAATTTAAATAGATTACAATTTAAATTATTTTTCAGTTAGTGAACCCTAATAACTGTGCATGCACCAGTGTCTATTCTGTCACTTGGACCGAAGTGGTTCCATTTTTGAAGAACGCGAAACATTGTTTATTAAACAACTAATGAAATTTGACCCAACAATATAGGACATATTCTGCATTTCAGTATATTTTTTGAACCTATTAAAGAGAAAAAAATATTTTTTCCTTCTATAATTCCTATTTTCTTAAATACTATTGAAAAATTAAGTTTTTTATCACAGATATTGGCGGACTCATGTAAGCACATGAAGTGTAACTTGTCATTTATGAATTAGCTGATCGTAAGTTCTATTATTTGCAAAGTTTCCTTCATGTTCTTCAAAAGGAAGAGATTCATATACATTTTCATTAGTTTCCTGGGGTCGCTTTCTACTTTTCCTTTTTTGTATATACCTAAAAAGTACAAAAATTTAGCTAAATTAAATTTATAAGGTAAGAGCTGTTTTACTCGTACGAGAATTCTAGCGAAAGGCTGTAGCCGGGTAAGAATGGAAAATCGGCCTTTGTCCCGATTTGGCTGATTGTTTCCCCTAAGCTTGCTTTTTAAGTAACTTTATAAATTGCCAAATTAAGTTTCGGAATATTGATATTTACTGATAATTTTTTTTTATTTTAATTTTTTTTTGTCAAAAACTGCTGTTGCGAATTGCATGGGGTTGGAATGTGTTATAGAGATACTCCAAACTCACCTACGAAATTTGTTTTTTACAGGAAAAATGGGAAATAGTGGTCAAATTATTTGGCAAATTAAAAAATATACCTTTTACTCGAAGGGCAATTCCCATTTTTTTTCTGTTAATTTCCTTATATGTCCCCATATAACCTATACAGTGTGTCCAGAATAAGATGATGTAAATGGGGATATTGAAATCTGTTAGAGATACAAGGTCAGTTAAATGGAAGAAAAGTTGCGTTATTGTATGCCTAATAATAATCCGGGGTTGTAATACTTTAAATCGATACCGTTAACTAGATTTTACTTACTATAAAAGCTAGAATCACCAAATTTTTACAATTCGGGTAAGAGGACACGGTGTTTTCGAAGATGGTGTCAAAAAACTTCTAGGCCTACTATGTTGCGTGCGACCGGGGTTAACTTTTGTTCTTCTTATGAACGCCATATTGAATTTTTACATTTTTAAAATACCCATTAAAAATGCTTATTAACCATGTATAATACACTTATAATGGGCGAAGAAAAATAATAAAAAAAAAACAAAATTAAGATTTCATCGTAGCAGGCTTTGATATTTCTATTTAATATTAATTAGATTAAAGTAAAAAATATTTTGAAAACAAGAACATTAATGAAAGGAAAAAATTCATCAACACTTTGAAACAACAAACGCTAAAAACTAAGAAGGAAAGCTAAAAAATCTTAACACTAAAGTAAATGTTCAAATAAGCCACCGTTTTCTCGAACGCATAACTCGCATCGCCTCAGCACGGCCTCACAATATCACCTGGGTACCAAAACCCCTAGCCAGACATTAAATCCCCACCTAACTTGGTACCTAACTTCTCGAACAAGGTGTTGATTTACATCTGACCAGAAAATCGTATTTTTCCGATTACAAAGTACACAGTTAGTAAATCGACTCTCATCAGACCAGAGGACTTTCATATAAAAATTTGTTATCTCAGTATTTTTTTGAATAAACCACTGACAAAACTTCATTCTTCTAATTTATTCCCCTTCCTGCCAGAGATGGCAGGGTCGTTTATGATACGGGTGATATTTGTGGCGCTTTAAAATGCTGTCCGAAGTTGACCGAGCGACGCCTGTGGTCTCTTCTATTTGACGCAAAGCCGTACGAAGTGTCTCAACCACGCTTTTTAACACCAAATTTTCATTATTTTCGTTTGGAAATTTCGTTCTTTTTACTTTAGCAAAACTTCCATAAGCTAAAAGGTTTTCCTTTAAACGCCTAAACATAGTTATACTAGGTAATGGCCTTTCTGGATATCTATTAAAATAGATTTCCTTAGCTTGTGCGTCATTTCTGCGACAGAGAATAAAACACTCCAACATATCGTACTAAAGACTATTTGAGTAATTCATTTTAAAACTTATAATTTATTAACTGAACTTATTTATTACTGATAGTAAATTTTTTCTGACAATAACGTACTTCAAAAAGAAATATCAAAACCTACTTTGACAAAATTAAATAGAAATATCAAAGCCTGATACGATAAAATCTTAATTTTGTTATGTTTGACTATTTCTCTTCAACGATTATAAGTCTATTATGCAAGGTTGAAAAGTAGTTTTAATGGGTATTTCAAAAATGTAAAAATTCAATATGGCGTCCATAAAAAAACGAAGGATGACTCCTATCGGGCGCAACATAGTAGGCCTAGAAGTTTTTTGACACCATTTTCGAAAACATCGTGTCCTCTTCCCTGAATTGTATGAATTTGGTGATTCTAGCTTTTATAATAAGTACAATATGGGGTTTTTTTAAAAATGCACATTTTTGTATTTCACCCTGTATCTAATTAACGGTATCGATTTAAAATATTACAACCCCGGATTATTATTAGGCATACAATAACTTTTCATTCATTTAACCAACCTTGTATCTCTGACGGTTTCCAATATCCCCATGTACCGGGTGAGTCAACGATTGCGCGGAGTAGCTTTATGCCTTGAAGATAAAATTTGTTGAAAATGGGGTTTTGCAGTAAGGTATGGTGGAATATTCTGCATATTTTAAAAATATTTTCATTTATACAGGGTGCGCCAAAAAAGTAGGATCCAACAAAGTTAGATTTTTTAAAATTGAACACCCTGTATTTGTATGTCTTTTTGAATTGTACGTGTAATTTCATAACTTTTTTATTATAGGTTTTATACACGAACAAGTTATAGCACATAGTTTAAGCACAGCAATTAATTTCCCATATTTCCAGTGGAACAAAAATTTCGAAAAAAAAATCCCGTAGGTGGGTTTTGAGTACTTCTATAACTTTATTTTAACCCCATGCGATTCGCAACAGTAGTTTATTAGAAAAAAAAATCTCAATAAATATCAATATTTCATAACTTTTTTATTATAGGTTTTATACACGAACAAGTTATAGCACATAGTTTAAGCACAGCAATTAATTTCCCATATTTCCAGTGGAACAAAAATTTCGAAAAAAAAATCCCGTAGGTGTGTTTTGAGTACTTCTATAACTTTAGTTTAACCCCATGCGATTCGCAATAGTAGTTTATTAGAAAAAAAAATAAAAAAAAATCTCAATATATATCAATATTTAGAACCTAAAATTTGGCAAGTTTCAATGTCACTTAAAAAACAAACTTTAGAGTAAAAATCAGCCAAATCGGGGCAAAAGCCAATTTCCCATTCTTAACCGGCTCAGTTTTAATAGGATTTTTAATAACACTAAAATCTTGGACTTCCATTGTCTTTATTTGTTAACTGATAAACAACGTTTCGGTTAGTGATATATATTCAACCGTTTTCAAATGATAACTAAAAACTATTCTTAAAACACAAGGACAATATACCTTTAAGGCCAATCACCAGCTCTAGGAATGTACTCACGACTGCACTGGCAAAATACCTTTTAGAACTAATTAAATCATTAGTCGATAAGTCACCATCTTTGTTAAAAACTCCAGTCATTTTGTTGACACTCTCAAAAATGTAGAAATAGGACCAAACGATATTTTCGTAAGCTTTGTTGTAGAAAGTCCGTATACAAATAAATATGCCAGTAGAAGAATCGTTAAGCATCATTCGGGCCAACCTTAACCAAGATGATACCTTACTAGAACGCACCACCCTGCCGCTGGATGGAGTGATGGAGTTGTTGGAGCTGTGCCTCCGTAGTTTTTACTTTCAAGTGAAAGATAAGTACTATGCGCAGGACGATGGACTTCCCATGGGTTCATCGCTCTCTCCAGTGGTAGCAAATATTTATATGGAAAGGTTTGAAGAACACACAATAAAAACTGCACTAATCAAACCAAAAGTTTGGCTACGATATGTTGACGATACTTTTATTGTATGGACAGGTAATGACGAAGAACTTGAAGGTTTTTTAAAACATCTAAATTGTCTTCGACCCTGTATCAAATTCACAATGGAAAAGGAAAAAAAATCGGCTCTACCTTTTCTCGACCTTTTAGTCAAACGAAATAATGGATAAATACAAACCTCGGTATAAAGAAAACCAACTCACACTGGACAATATTTACACCAGAATTCTAATCACTCTAACGAAACGAAGCAAGGAGTCATACGTACTCTTTATAACCGCGCAGTGACTTTATGTAACAGTAAGGAATCCCTACAAGCCAAAATAAGTAATATAAGTACGGATCTCAAACAAAACGGCTACAGTGAGAGATTGGTTAAGAAAACAATCGATAAATATCAAGATAAGACAAAAAACTCTAATTTAAATAAAACTCCACAGGACCAAATATTTATTCCATATAGTAAAGGAACTTCAAAAAAGATCCGCAGAACAGCGAAAAGATATAATATTAAAACAGCATTTGAATCCCAATCCACTCTGAGAAGTATTTTTACTAAGACGAGACCGGATAACAATGTTTTAAAAAATGACTGTATCTACCAAATACCCTGTAAATGTGGTGAGGTATTCATCGGAGTAACAAAAAGACCACTTGAGATTAGAGTTAAAGAACACAAAAAACATACGGAACGAGGTGAAACGTCGAAATCAGGGATTGCCGAACACGCATGGCCAAAACAACACCACATACAATGGTCGGAAGCAAAAATCATTTATAAAGAAACCCACTGGAAGAAAAGAAAATTTAAAGAAGTTGTAATAATTGCAAACAACCAAAATGTATTTAGCAAACCTAGTGTCGACATTCCGAATGTCTGGCTGCCATTGGTGATTCGTGAAAAGTCGGCCAAGCTTTGGTGAACAACGGATAGTATATAAGGTCGTAGCTTTGAAGAATAGTTTTTAGTTATCACTTGAAATCGGTTGGAGATATATCACTAACCGAAACGTTGTGTATCAATTAACAAATAAAGACAATGGAAGTCCAAGATTTTAGTGTTATTGAAACCATAACATTGTCAAACAATTAAAAAAAAAGGATTTTTAATAATAGAACGTTAATCTGTATTTGATACTTAAAATAAGGTTCAGTAAAACTATTGCTATAGATTACTAGTACAGTCGGTGGGGAGAAAAAAGGTGTTTGACCTCCGAATTTTTTTGTACAGTTTAAATTTTTATGAAAATTTGAAATTAAGTTGCTTTTACACCCTCTAAATCAAAGTTTATATATGTTTAAGGTGTGCTTTTAATTTTTAGGGGGTAAAAGCCACGCCTTACGCTAAAAAAATTAAAAAACCATAGAAATAGACATTATGTAAATTAAAATCATAGCTAAATATGTAGAATGAATATATTTTTATGTTGTGAGCTATATCTTACATTAAATTTGTCAATATTGTAAAAGAAAATATTTTAACGGTTTACGGTATAATACTAATTAGGTATTACTACAATAACTCAACTCTTAAATAACCACCCCTCATAAGATTTACAAAAAAAATTGTTTTTGACAATGTCCTGCATCGATTTGCATAAAAATTTGGAATAAGGCGCTTCTTACCCTCTACTTCAAATTATATTTTATGGTGGTGTGCGCTGTTTGTTTTTTAAGGGTGAAAACTACCCCTAATTGTCAAAACTAATAAAATAACATTTTAAACCTGAAGATGGGTAAAATTTGGTTTGGATTAGGCGAATAATGATTATTTTATGCTTTGAAATACAATTTTAAAATATTTCAACCCTTTAAAATCAACCCTTGGAGCTTAAAGTAAAAAAAATATTTACCCTAAAAAAATGATCAATTTACCATGGTCATTTAATTTTAGAACGCTGTTGCTTAAAATATGTACTAATTTCATTTTTTGACCCTCCTAAATCAACCCCTATTATAGCTTAAAAAAAAGAAGAGATTTACCTCAAAAAATTATTAGCTTGACAGATTTATTAATTAAGAATATTACTGCCTAAAATATTACCAATTTCATTATTTGGCAAATTTTCAATCCTTAAAAACCACCCCTTACAACATAGCAATTGTTATAAACCAATATAATAGATATGAATAGAAAAAAAGTAGAATAACATACAAAAATTGTACCGGTAAAAGTATGAAGTATACCGGTTATATAGAATATTATGCTCCGAAGTGGGCTATTCGAATTTTTCGAAAAAAAAAGATTGGTTTTTTAAACATAGCTCATTTACTTTTAATGATAGAAAGTTTTTTTTTTCAAAATGATTTTGTAGGGTTTTTTCAGAGCTACAAGGCTATGTGAATTAAATTCTTTTAAATCCCTTAGTTTTAAAATGGGATGAGTTTAAAGGACTCGAATAAGGTGGTGCTCGCTCGTAAATAGAGGCTTTAAACGGCCATATCTCGACAAATATTTATTGCACAGAAAAATCTAAGCAATAAAAAATATTTATAATTAAAAGAGCTACAATTTGATACAATAACATTTTTTTCGTATCTCCAGTATTGTTGAAGTTATTTTGAAGAAAATGTATGTATGTAATATTTTTACAAAATTGCAAAAAATCGTTTTTCACTTTAAGCTCCAATTTTTCTAAAATTAAGCGTTTTAAATTGGTCAAACTTCTAGGATGTATTAATAATACATATTATAAAAAGAATCGTAAAACGGTAAAGATCAATTTTAATTAGGAGAGGAATTAGGGAGTTGTTTTTAATGATCTTTTCGTAGAAAAAAGTAGGCACCGACCTTATTCTTATTATAACTCGCTCAATTTTCATGCTGGAAACATTTTTTTGTTTTAAAAAAAGTCTAAATATATACTTTAAAAAAGACCTTAAAAATGGAAGTTTTCCCGCTATTTGACTTTGAATCTTTTAAATTTAGCATTTGACGAACAAAAGCTTACCATTAACAAGCCGTAGCTTGGTCCGCATTGGTTGTAGGGGAATTAAAAGAAATAATAGTTTTTTAGTTTAATTATAAGCTACAATTTTGCTCTTTACAGTTTTTTTGATAAAATGCATATTTCTAGAGTTATTCGCAAAAAACCCATTAAAACGTCGATTTTTTAATCGAAAAACTTTTACTTTCAATCGCGAATAACTCGAAAAATATTATTTTTCGAAAAAAATGTATAAAACATTTTTTACTTAAAATTAATTTCTTTATCGATTTCTGTAGTTAAAAGGTAAAAAAAATCCACCCCCAAGATGGGGTGGCAACCACCCCCAGGATAAAAGCACCCCTGGGCATGATATAAACTTTGATCCTTGGGCTATTCCCTACCTTCTGTGAAAATTTCAGGTAAATCCATGCAGGACAAAAAAATTCAGAGCCAAAATGCCTCATTTCCTGTATTATACTTAACACTCATGCACCCAAACTTTAATTTTAAGAAAGGGTCGTATATTTTAGGCTTATACAAATTTGGCCTTTTACACAGAAATAGACTTTTAGCTACTTACCTATAAATTAAAAATCCTACTGGCACCAACAACAACAATAACAACAAAATATAAAGATGGTTATAAGAACTTGATTTAGTAGTATCTGTAGGTTGTTCTGGTTCGCTGGGTGTTGTTAGTTTTTCATAGTACACAACATCGTGTTCTTCTCCACGATAATTATTTGTTATAATAAAAATAATGCAGTACTTGGAATTTGGTTTTATTGCCCGCCTCTCATCTAAGCTTTTTATTGTCACAGTCTTTGTTTCATTGTCCTTAACCTACAATTAAATAGTTTAGTTATTTTAATTTTGGAATAATTTTTATTTTATATATGTTTTTAAAAAAACTATTAAAAATGTTGTTTGTGTGTATGAATAAATGTAATTAAATAAAATTAAACACAAAATAGTTGGTTGGTGCAAACATTACAATGTCTTCTTTATTACTGTAAATACAAATTGCAAAGCCACTGATATTTTTTAGATTTTTTGTTCAGTTTATTTAACAAAGACGCGACAAAGTTTAAGGGGTAATTACTCATTGTCAGGTCATTTTAGGAAAAAAAGTTCCTATAAACATAGGTCCAGAAATGTATTGTTTCCCAGATACAGGGCGTTAATTTCTTTAAAAATAACAGCTTCAGAGAAAAATTCGAAATTATTCATGAAACAGATACATTAAAACGAAATAGAGACCAAGCCAAACCAGCACTTTACAGGCTTATTAATATTGTAAGAATATTTGAACAGTATCTCCTGAAGAAGTTTAAGCTCCGCAATATTTCCTCGGAAACGTTCATACAGCAACTATAAGTGCCTTACAATAAGAGGAAGATGTACATCTTCTTATAAAACAAAAATCACTGATTACATTTCTTATAGTTACCCTGTAAATTTACCAAAGCAATAAAAAATATTTTAGTAGACTATTATATTACCCTTATATGACTGTTTTTTAAGTTCAATTCATTATAAACTTTCAGGACAATTAAACAGGGCGCTGAAATTTCCTATTGTGGTGTTTATAGAACAAATATAACACTATGTTTCTCCCACTAAGTATAGTCTGTCTCAAAGTATATCGTTATGGCTTTTGACGGACCATACCCCAATAAACCTTTAACGATTTTATTACCTATTGTTATTGGGTAAACCCATTTGTTCATAAGGGCAGGGGTGGGCCAGGTATTTCTTGAGTATTAACTATTAGGCATATAAATACTTTGCCTAATATTTAAGTGGCAGTGTTGAATAACCGTTTTTACTGTGCGTTTCGAAAAAGTTGTTTTACGAGAATATAAGTATGTCGCGTCGAAATCATCTGTCATTAGATGCAAAACAGGTTGTGAAAAATGTGTATGAAACTTTAATCAGTAGAGGTCTAATTAAACAAGAAGCTTTAAAAGAAACCTGTCTACTTACAAAAACTCCAATATCATCGATAAGGGATATTATTATTAGTGAAGAATTGAACAAAAGAAAAAAACGTAGTGATTTTCAATCTCACCGTATAGACAATAGTGATCAGGACCTAATAAGAAGGAAGATATATTGTCTTTATAAAAGCGGAGTTATTCCTACCTTGGATAAACTGAAAAAGAAGCTAGACGAAGCCGAAACCAATATAAATATTAGCCGTGCCACCCTCCATAGAGTTGTTTGTAATTACCTTCAAGAAATTAAAAGATATAGGTTAAAAAACAGATCCATAATTTACCTTGATGAAACATGGTTCGATACACACGACACAGTATCCAAAGGATGGGTTGATTCCAGTCAAAACTGTCAGACGAAAGCACCTTCAAATAAAGGAAAACGCATTACCATAATACACGCTGGTTCAGAAGACGAATTTGTCCTAAACTGCTTCTTGTTGTCTGCAAAGAATATTAAGGATTCTTGCTTGGATTATCATGAGGATACAAGTGCAGAACTTTTTGGAAACTGGTTTTAAAATTATCTTTTAAAAAATATTCCAAACAACAGTGTTATTGTCATGGATAACACAAGCTACCACACCCGTCTGCTACACAAAGCACCAGCTTCATCAAGTTCAAAAACTGAAATCCAGGAATATTTGTTAGAAAATGATATTTATTTTGAATTCAGTTACAAAAAAACGCATCTTTTGGTAGTCCTAAATTCATATGCATTTAAAAAACAATATGTATGTGATAATTTAGCTGAACAGGCTGGGCATACTGTCTTACGGCTTCCTCCGTATCACTGTATGTTTAACCCCATAGGGCATTTGTGGAACCAAGTAAAATCAAAGATCAGAGCAGAAAATGTTACACCCACTTTAAGTCCCAGTGTTATAAATTTGATAAAAAATGTAATTACTAACATACCAGTTGAGAGCTGGAAAAATTCACTACAGCACATTATAAAAATTGAGGACTTTTACATTTCTATCCAAAACAACATAAATCCTATTGTAATTAATCTCAATGATGACTCTGATAGTGAAACAGAATTAGATTTAGATATTTAGATTAAAAATGTAATTATGTATAGATAATGCAATTATAAATTTATTAAAAAGTCCGTCCCTAATGTTCTGTCCTTTAATACCTACCGATCCGCAGTTTTATTGCTGTCGGCAGGTATAATCCAAGGCAAGAGCTAACACGGTATACTTTGAGACAGACTATATATTATTCAGGCTTTATAAGTTGGCCACTCCTTTTAAACTGTTTCCAAGGGTCAGAATTGGAGCGGTTTATTTTCTTGAGATTTTATACAGTATTTTACAAAGAAAACAAAACAGATATTTGTACTTTTGTGCCAAATGCCAAACTGGCATTGCAAAATATGGGCTTAATTTGAATTTATAATTCTAAAAATATACAACTAACCTTACATAAAGTAGGCTGAGACTCTACAAAGAGAGTTAAACCTGAAAAAAAAACGTATGCTCCAAAAAATTTACTTTATACCTATGGTTTGAAAGCGTATCATATAAAGCCAACATCAATTTGTCGTATAAAAGCTCTACAGACATATACAGTTATCTATTATAAAGCACCTTTTGCTTTTATAACCTAAGTTTTGTAAATGTTTTTATAGAATGACATGAAAGTCCAATAAATGAGTTTTATTATTTAGGCCTGAGAATATTCTTAACACCAAAAGGTTGTAGTATTTTGCTCCTTATGACTAATCGACTCGTGAAAGCAATAATAAAACCAGTAGTGCTATCTCAAACCTCTATAGGAGTTTTATTAAAAAAATATATCTTAAAAAGAACGAATTATAGGGCAAATGTGCTGGATGGGAGGACAGCAAGAACGGTAGATCTAGAAGAGGTTGTGCTGAACATGCCATTAACTCGAAAAATTCCTGGGAAAAATGGGACTGTTTGGCACATTCTTAAAGACAATTTGTTGCACTTCCTGTTGATTTTCCTCCACGTATTCTGCACGTCAATGGCTTTTGCACAAAATAGTTCCTTAACTTCGGATGCTTATTCTATTTACCAATGAAGCAAGTTTTTTAAAAAATGCAATACGGAGTTTTCATAATAACCATTTATGGTGTGATAAAAATCCGCATAAAGTATTTAATGGTCGATTTCAACATCAGTTCTCGTTAAACGTTTAGATTGGAATTGTGGGTGACTGCCTAATTGGACCGGGAAGGTGAATCGCAACTTTTTGGAACACATGCTACCTGGATTTCTGGTGTACCATTGGCAATAAGAAATGCAAACTGGTTTATGCACGATGGCGCACCAGCGCATTTTAGTCAGGTTGCTAACGAGTATTTAACACAAACACTTATGGCCTGCACAATCCCTGGTCTTAAACCCCCTGGATTTTTTTTTGGTAGAGTCACCTGAAGACCTTGGTGCACGCCACTCCATTGGAACATGTGAAGGACCTAAGGTATTGTTCCGCGACACCTCGTATGAAAGCACGGATCCTGGTTTTACAACTTTTTATTGCAAAAAATGCAATACGGAGTTTTCATAATAACCATTTATGGTGTGATAAAAATCCGCATAAAGTATTTAATGGTCGATTTCAACATCAGTTCTCGTTAAACGTTTAGATTGGAATTGTGGGTGACTGCCTAATTGGACCGGGAAGGTGAATCGCAACTTTTTGGAACACATGCTACCTGGATTTCTGGTGTACCATTGGCAATAAGAAATGCAAACTGGTTTATGCACGATGGCGCACCAGCGCATTTTAGTCAGGTTGCTAACGAGTATTTAACACAAACACTTATGGCCTGCACAATCCCTGGTCTTAAACCCCCTGGATTTTTTTTTGGTAGAGTCACCTGAAGACCTTGGTGCACGCCACTCCATTGGAACATGTGAAGGACCTAAGGTATTGTTCCGCGACACCTCGTATAAAAGCACGGATCCTGGTTTTACAACTTTTTATTGCAAATTAGGTTCACAAACTTTTCTATGGTAACAAAAATTCAACGGAACGTAATTATGACAACTATTTAACCTTTAACTATCTGTCAACTTCTTATCTCGTCGGAATACAAAACTAAACTGGCCCGTGCGGACTTCCTTCGCGTTTTTAATAGTAATGTGGAATAGAATAAAAAACTCTGAAAAAGTCTGGAAGAATTCTTTTACTACAGGATGTAAGAAAAGTCTAAAATGAATGTCTCCAGCGCCTAATAAAATAATTCTAATCTTCTACATTTCTATTAACTAAACAGATATTTTTAAGTCCGTAACAATATCAAATAATTGCTGGGTGTTACTCACTTAGAAACAATCCTGCTGTTTTTGAGGGAGAAATGGACATGTGGTTTTTATTTTTTCATCTCGTAAACGAAGCAAACGCTACCAAATTTCAAAAAAAATATTCAAAGGATATTTTAATTATTAATTAAAAAAAAATCTTGGAAACAATAGATTTCCGGACCTGTGTTTATGGGAACTTTTTCACAAAATAACCTGGGAAATTACCCTCTTAAATACTGACGCGAATTTTAAAATACCCTGTAGGTATATAAAAAAATATTCTTACTGTTTGAGGCATTGCTTTTTACAAACTGACCTAATTTCTTTAATCAACATAAGTAATGTATCTGAGAACGCATCAATAAGTCAGCACATCCCTTACAGTTTCGAATTTAGCTAAACTCAATTTTTATCGTTATAAACGACAGAAAAACTTTTACTCCTTGACAAACTCCAAGACGAGCTTCCATTATAACTTCATGACACGTAACTCCCCTATTTTTTATTTTTTGCAGCGAATATAGCTTAAATTAATGTTTCTATATTTTTTACCTTTAGGCTTAAATATACCATAGTAACAGCATATGATTCCAAAAAAAAGGGTTCTATTTCTTAAATAAAACAGTGCTTCTTTAAAATGAAACATACCAAAGGCACTATTCTGTGCCAGTGGTTCCTGTTTTAAATATTAAAAAAAGTTGTCTCGAAGCTTTTTGATTATATGCTGCAGTGGCGGCGCTAGACAAAACGTGGACGTCGGCGATATCAGCATTGCAAGGCCCCTTTCATTTTCCAGGTAGAAAGAAAATGTGAAAAATGTGCAATCCACACTAATAATTATAGTTATTTTATGAGTATACCTTAGAAGTATTATTGCCAAATAAAAACAAACCATATATTATAAGGGGTCGTCCTTAAATCACGTGAGTCTCAACGTGGGAGAAGGGTGTTCGACAAAAATCACAAAATATCACAAGGAGGGAGAGGAGAGTGTACTGAGATATCATGTGTATTTATTTTGTCGTTGAACGCGCGATTTTTAAACAACCGAAGAGCGCTGTGTGAGCTCGACTCGCCGTTGCCCCACAAGCACCAGGCTGTCAGCGGTCGCCGATGCCCAGCGCCGCCACTGACTGTATGGGATGGCTAACAAATAAAATCTGGTACATATTTTTGCAACTAAACTGGAAAGATAAATATAGGTAGCTATATAAATATATTTACCCTTAAAACTTGCGAGATCCACGTTACTCCAAAGGGATGGCACAGATTATCAGCTAGCTTCTTATTATTTATAGTATTCGGTTGCACAGGAACACTCTGATTAAAATCTTGAACAGCTATCGTTAGTGTATATGATTGCAGTCTTCTGTCTAAATGCGGTAATTTAAAAACTAGAGCTTTATCACCTTTACCCAATAATTTAGGGCTCTGATCAATATGATCACCCAAATCAGCAGTCTTAATGGTAGTTGTAGTAAAGACACTTTTATATTTGCTATTGGCTGATTGAATATATAAAGTATATTCTGTGCTATATGGCACATATTTCACCTAAAATTTTAAAGAGTTTAAGTATAACATGTGGATACTACACATCTTTGACGTTAAAATGAAAATACACGTATGCGAGGAATGTTACTTTTCTGAATACAAAATATCGTCAATGTCAAAGTACCTAAAGGAAATATTCCCTTTTATTGTTTTATATAAAGCGTTCATCACTTTATATTTCTACTTATTAACTATTAATAAAAATATATTACTCACACCAGAAAAAGTATACCAATGTTTTTAATTTTCAAAGGACTCTCAAGAAATGCAATAGTATATCCAGGTCCTTACTGGAAGTACATAGGTTGATGAAAAAAAAAGTGTTTAATCCTGCATTCATTACTATAATCTGTTCATTTTCGATTTAGAAAAACATCTAGTAAGTAACCATAGTTACTAATTTTTTGAACCAATGAATACCACCGATGATGGTTGGGATACCGAAAGCGCTTTACAAGGATTTTTCAGAATACAATTTTGCACGAAACATAAAGCTTTTTTATTTATTAAAACTTCAAATTTTATTAGGAACCCGTTTATAATGTAATCTTACATAAAATCATAAACATGGCTTTATTGGTCTCGCTAGCTCGCTCAGTCATAAAAAACTCGCTCAATAAAGCCAGTCTTTATGTACAGGGTTTCTCCGTTTATCTTGGAGCATCACCAGTGCTTTTATTTTAAGAGTTAGAAGAAACTTTAAATTATAAAAGTTGAAGAATTTTTACTGAACCGTCAGAATTTGTCATCAGATAAAACAAAAGAGCATCGAAAATATGGTTCAAAATACCAAGTTTTTTTTTTTTTAATGGAACACCCTGTATATTATTATTTTTGGCTTCTTTACTTTACTCTGATATTAAAAATATATATTTGTTGTATGTTTATTTTTGCCGTTTAACCAATATTTCACTTTAAAATATAGCATATTTTTAAAAAATCTTGATTGCCGAGAAAACAAAATTTAGCCTATTTGTCAATCGATTACTGATTTAAATATATGTAATATTTAATTGTTATAAAAAAATGAATTTTGCGGTAAAAAACAATGCTTTAAGTTGTGGTTATTTTTTTAAATATGCAATATTTTTAACTGAAAACCTAGTTAAACGGTAGAAAGAAACATATATAAGATATATATATTTTTGAAATCAGAGTAGAATAAGGAAGCCAAAAAAATAATAATATACAGGGTATTCCTTTAAAAAAACAAACAAACCTGGTAATTTTAAACACATTTCCAATGTTCTTTTGTTTTATCTGATGACAAATTCTGACGGTTCAGTAAAAATACTTCAACTATTTTAATTTAAAGTTTCTTCTAACTCCTAAAATAAAAGCTTTGGTAGTGCTCCAAAATACACGGAAAAACCCTTATAACATAACTAGGTATTATGTCAACTACATATTTACCTGATATGTATATTTTGGCAAGTATGTGTCATTAACGATCTTGTACACCTCATGCATTGTTTGGTCCTCTTCGGAAGACGACGTATTAAAATGGGTACTATTTAAAATAATATTAAATGAATTAATGGTACCGTTAGGATTATATGGATGTAACCAGCTGATATTTAAATGACAATAATCCGTTGTTTGTTGGCAATCCACTACTTGATAAGTGATATTTTCTGGAGGCATTGGCACTAAAATAATTTTAAATTAACAAGTTTTATAAATATAGAAAGTTAGGCAGTATTTAATAAATTATTTTTAGTATTTAAACACACAATTTTAAAAACTGCGGTATTGGTATTTGTAGTGAAAAATATTTTTCAAAAATATTTAGTATTTAAATCCTCTTATGTAGTTTTTGGCAAATATATTTAAAGTTTCTCTTTAAGCTTCTCGTAATTGTTATTTGACAAATGTGTGTTTATATTAAATTTTTTTAAGTAACACAAATCGCATCCAGTATGCGAGGACAATGCGTTTTAAATTAATCTTTTATAACTACTGGTAGAGGGCTAATTTGGGCTGATAATTTTTTGAAAAATAGTCGATTATATATAGTAATTTTAATACAATAATCTTACCTCTTTCTTCTGTATATCCTTCTACTTCAGTCTCTCTACCAAATGTATTAGTATTACTGTTCTTAAGACTAACTTTAAAAGAATAATTCTGATATGGCATTAAATATTCCAACTTTGAACACAGCTTTCTATTCCACAAAGAACATCTTTCTATTTTAGAAATAACGGGTTTACACTTTGCAAATGATAGTTTATTACATCGAGTAACTTGAACTTCTACGGGGATTCCCTGTGGATTGGAAGGAAGTTCATATCTAAGATACGCAACATTTGGTCCAATCGCATATAACTCTAAGTTTCTGACAGCTGGTGCAACTAAAAGAAAACAAAAAAATTAAATGTAGTATAACATACAGTTGGATTAGTATATGAACTATTTTTACAAACACGTGCGGGAAGCGGCACATTATAAAAAGCAAAGGCGGGCGCCAGTCAAATTAGTGTTTTAAAAAACCGTTTTTCTTTTCAAATCTGGAGAAAAAAACAAGAAAAAAAATGTTTTTTTCCCAAAAAAAAAACGATCAATAAGGAAAAATTTGTTTTTTCTATTGTACTTAGTTACATTAATAATAATAAACCTTTTAGGTGAATATTTTTTAGTATTATTTTTTGTATCGGTTTATAGAAATTTCTAGTCATATTGCCAACCTGCCAATGTGATGCGACAATATAATATTTGAAACATTTGAAGTTTTGGGTGTGTTTATGTGTATCATTACGTTTTTAATAATTAAGACTTCGTTTTTAAATTTTTGGATTTTTGTTTATTTTTTACAGTGTTTGATAATGTTTTGTTTACTTTTGTAAACATTTTGTTAATAAAGATTAAAATATAATTTGAACTAGAATTTTTCCATATTTTGTTTTTTTTTTCTGATCCATTGGAAAAAAAACCGTTTTTCTCCGAAAAAAACAGTTTTTTCCGAGGCGTTAAAACACTAGTTAAAATCAAACCTTTTTAGCTACTTTTTATGTTTTTTTTTAACACCGAATTTTTATTCTTATAGTGATCCAACTATACCGGGTGACAGCGGGCATGTAACAGCCCATAACATTTTTATTTTTTAGAATTGATTATTGAAATTTAGGTAATGCATCTGTCATAAGAACACTCTTTTAATGACTTAATAAAATAATTTTTTCACTTCCGGTTCAACCTGAAGTAACCCTAAATTTTAAATTTTTAATAGCACCCTGTGTATATTTTTAGCCTACCTGATCCGCCTCAAAATTCTCTTTTCATCCATATGTCACACCTGTCATTTAATTTCAAAATGGCTGCGATAATCGATTTTTTTCCTAAAATTTTAGTGGGCCATGATGTGACAATTACAAATTATCAGCATGTAAAAAGCGTTGAGACGTGAAGAATTAGGTGTAAAAATATTTTTGATTTTATTTATTTTTGTCTAACTTATAAGAGTTAGGAATAGAGGTTAATTTTTAAAATTTTAGAAATGTATTTTTTTAACGCTTTTTATCTCAAAATCCGAAATAAAAAACTTCAATTTTTATTTAATGTAACTTTAGATGGAACATTAACTATTTCATATAATTTATCAGAAGTAGTATGAAGAACTGACTTTTTTATTAAAAATGCAAAATTATACTTATCTACATTTCTTTATGATAATTGTTTAGTTCACCTTTGTGTTATAGGTTTAATTATTAATTAAATTTCTTTAATTTGTACCAAAAAATTGTCTTTTCGTTTTATGGATTTCTTGATTTGTTTAACATTTTCGTTATCCCTATGCTGGGGTATTACTGCTTACTTGGCGCATTATTGTTACCTGTAGTTATACGTATTATAAGAATTTGCGAATCAATGTAAATAATATGTATAATTTTGCAATTTTGGTAAAAAGGTCAGTTGAGCATACAAATTTTGGTAAATTATATAAACTAGTAAATCTTTGTTGTAATTTTAAATTAAGTAAAAATTGAAGTTTCTTATTTTGGATTTTGAGATATTAAGCGGTAAAAAAGTACATTTCTAAATTTTTTAAAATTAACCCTTATACCTAAGTGTTATTAATTAGATAAAAAATAACAAAATCAAAAATATTTTGACGCCTTATTTTTTACATCTCAATGCCTTTTATATGCTGATAATTTGTAATTGTCACGTCATGGCCTACTAAAATTCTGGGAAAAAATCGATTTTTGCAGCCATTTTGAAATAAAATGACAAGTGTGACACATGGTTAGAAAGAGAATTTTAAGGCGGATCAGGTAGGCTAAAAAGATATACCGGGTGCTATTTAAAATTTTAAATTTAGGGTTTCTTTAGGTTAAACCGGAAGTGAAAAAAATTGTTTTATTTAGTCATTAAAAGCGTGTTCTTATGACAGGTGCATTACCTAAATTAAAAAAATTAATTCTAATAAATAAAAAAGTTATGGGCTGTTACATGTCCGCGGTGTCACCCGGTAAGTATCTGAGACTTTCATAATTTATGTTTAATTTCCATTAAAATTAATCGGTATTATTTTTTTCAAAAAGAATTAGATTATTTTTTTACAACAAATATTTTTCATGTTCTTCTTCTGTTACAAGGCCGCATCAAATTGGCATTTCAAATTACAATGACTACATGGTTATTAGCCTATACTGTAAAAAAGGTACTTAAGTGTACCATTTATAGAAATAAAGAAAAATTTATTAGAAAAACCCACTGCGTTGACTGCGTAATAACATTTATTCTTCATAATTAAAAAAAGTCATTCTGAAACTATTATATTAACTTAAAAAACTATATTTGTTGTAACCAACGTAGCATTTCTTTAATAAAAAGCTATGTATAGCGCCTCAAACATAGTATAACCTAACATATTTATTTTTTCCTCAATTTTTCAAAAAGAAATCTAATTTATTTATAAGAAAAATTTATTGTTCCCATTTTCCCGATAAAAAAATGTTTGTCTTAGCTTTTCAACGTTTATTAACAATCAGGGGACAGACGAACGTAACTATAGTAAATTGAATTGGTAACCTACTTGTCAATGTTTTTTTATAAACAGATTTGTAGAGTCAGTAACATTACTCTTCAAGTTTTAGTTGTCTAGATCAAGTATTTTCTCGGTCTGGAGAGTACAATAACCAGTCACCTACTCCTATATACCGGAGAGTTACTTACTCCTATGATTTATAATATTTTTGTTAACGCTTCCCGGTTCTTCTTGAATTGTATAATCAAACTTTTTCATTGACCGCTAATCCTTTGGGGATGTTTTTTCTCTATCTTCTTTCTGTATCTTTTGCAACTGTTTACTGAGTCCAGTTAATCAACTAAAAGACACAATTCCAAGTTAGTTAGTACTTAGGCATCAGCCTTCGTGGACTGTCCCAAGATAAAAAAAAACTCCGTTCCAAAAATGACTTTGACAGGCGCTTTTCCAATAATTATTAGTAAATTACAAATCGATATGCTAATAAAAACGGCCGTATACAGTCACTTTGTTGTTAATTTTGTTTATTAATATTTTTGAGTAGTTATCAAGAGTCTTTGATAATTTCATTTGACTGACAATTAAGGTTTTTCTTATATGGATTCTCAAGAGACTGAATAAATATGATTCAGAGTTTATATCTTCAAATCCATTCTTTCAACAATAGTGTATCAGCAACAGCAAAAGCTTCTAAATTTAATATTGCGTAGACTTCTGGTCATTTGCTTAAGTAATGCATTGCTACAAGATATACCGATTTGTAAATCTAGTAACTAGAATTGGTCGTGTTATGTTTATGAATGTTTTTTTAAAAGATGCCTTTACATTTTATTGCTTCTTCTTGCCAAGGCTTTGTGTTTTAGGTCTCTTGTCAGAAGCGCGCACACCTTTCAGATTCGGCCCCAGACTTTTCTTTTTTTCATTCTTTAAATCTTCTTGACTTGTTTTTTCTTTTCTTAAGATTTTCTTTTTTTTATTTTTTTCTTAAGATCTTCTTTAATGGATTCTGAACTATTTGTGCTTTATTATTACACTTATTTCTTAAATGACTGCTGTTCTGTCTCAACAGGCATTCAAAATTTTTTTATAACTATTTCGAAGTCCTCGCGTTTTTTGTTCCACTTCTAACTAATACTAAATACCCACTGCTGTGTTCGCACGTCGTTGTCGTGGTTGGGCCCAGTAGGATCTTTTGGAAAATGCGCTAGGGTTGCTGGTTATCGGCAACTCTTGTTGCTAGCGTATGGAACGGGATACGAAGCTAAGACGAACATAAGGCTTAACTCAAGGTGGTAGCATACCGTGCTGATGAGTGAATGACACCCTCTGCCTTAAACAGGTGTCTCCAACGGTGCCTCTGAGATACAGGGCGACATCTCAGAATATCTAGCCTTACTGCGGTAATGCGGGGCTCTGCCGTGGTGGACTATTACTTCTCTAGCTCCAAACAAAAAGCGGACAGAACCGCTTTTATAGGACAAAAGTGACAAAGGTGCGCTGACCGAAACGGATAAATCCGTTTCGAGAGGTGCCACCCAAGGTCACAAGCAGACAAAGGTGCGTCGACCGAAACGGGTGAATCCGTTTCGAAAGGTGCCCCTAAAGTCAAATGGGCCTGTTTCACGAACATACAGGTGCTTAGGAAGGGATCCCTGAATCCAAACAGAAGGCAGACAGAACCGCTTTTGTGGGAAAAGGGTTCCCTGGCTTTAAGCAGAAAACGGATAGAACCATTTGCATAGGGAAAGGCCGGAGAAATGGCCTCAAAACTAACATCTGGTTCCTCTAAAGGACCTGGTAGCTATACCGGGAGAGGAGGGCATGACGGCTCTAATCGTCTGCTCGTCATGCTTTCCAGGAGACAGGGACACCAGAACACATATTGTGCTCGTGTCCGGTAACGACACCAGTAAGAGGAGATGTAAGAACTCTCTCCCAATCTGATATCGGATTCGTTAGAAGTCTGATCCTGTTGGGAGAAATATAAAAAGGTGTGAGCCACAATAGACCGAGAGGTCGCGGTGGAGGGCGTTAAAAGTCCACTCATTTTAAACCTAACCTAACCTAATACTAAATATTCTGACTTCCCGGAAAAGAAAATAAAGTGTCTTCTTTTATCAAGTATTAACGGTCATACAACAGAAGAACGTAACCGCGCGGCGGTAACTAACCTACATACTTGTCAGTGTATTCAATTTAAAAATACAGCGTCTCTATTTAACTAGAAGAAGTTTTTTTGATATAGGAAGTAAAAATAAGCAAAATGGACGATTCTAAAATCTTCAGCGCCCTTCGCAATGGTGGTCAGAATTAGTAAAGATTAGAGTCAGATTATTTGAATAAATTAATAAACTAAATTAAATAAACACCCTACAATTATAAAATAGAAACCTAATATTTGTTAAGTTCGTAATAATATTAACAACAAATTGTTCTGTGTGTATTGAAGAAGATCTGTTAAAGAGCAGTGGGTTTTTTCTATAAACATTTTTAAAATTTTCTTCGTTCTAAGCAATGGCGTTAAACTCAAAATAAAAAAAAAATATATATATATATATATATATATATATATATATATATATATATATATATATATATATATATATATATATATATATATATATATATATATAAATCAGACAAAATCATAAAAAATATTTAGTTTATATTGTTAGGTGATATATAAAAGGTTTTATATGATTGTTTTAAAACTTACCTCCAGCTAATGTTGTAAAATTATACGATATTGTATGATGTATCCCTTTTATAAGATTTCTTGCATTTCTTGCTGTCAAAACAGTTAAAGTATGTAGGGTATATGGTCGCAGACCATCAATAAGATAGTGATTATCAGTTTTAAATTCGAGGGTTTTATTAAAATTGTACCTTGGGTTGGAAACTATTAACGTGTATATAAGTCTACCAGCTATTGCATTACAAGCCGGTTTATCCCACGAAATGTTAACTGCGGTGTTAAGAGGTCGAATGTGAATTTTAAAAGGTAATTCTTCTACAGTTGGTTCATCTAAAATAGAAAATACTTAAGTTTTTTTTAATCTAAAACTTTCTTTACCCGCAAAAGTTAATATTAAGACAAAAAAAACAATTTTACAGTCCTTGCTAATAGTCAGGTAATTTAAGGTAATAAATAAACTGGACTTTTATGACTACTTAGTTCGATAAATAAATGGAGAAGTTCTTACAATCATGACGCAGTGTGTCAAAGCATATCTAAAAAGAAAACCTGATAATAACCTTCAAACAAAATATATACCCTATACAAAACAAGAAATAATCTTAAAAAAATAAATCATCAATAAATAAAAAAACCCCAAAGTAATAGGTAATAGTTAAAATAAAAATCTTGCAATACGTAAATATATTATCAAACACTTAGAAAATGGCATTGTGATTAATGAAGTTTGTATATGTCTCACTCACATGGCGTAATTGTCCATTTCATGAACTGAATGTCCAGTTCCAGAAGTGGAACCAGATAGTGTAATAATATTTTATTTCACCATCTGGACAATATTTTTGTCCAGTTCATAAAATGGATATACCATTTTTACATTTGGTGAAACGAGACGGTATTACAGCATCTGGACACAAAAATCATCTAGTTTCTGTACTGTATATTTGGCATTTATTTATTTACTGTAATACAATGCAATGATATTAAACATTTTTGCTTTAGTAGTTCAATATAATGTTCATGTCATTCACACCGACGACTGATTGTTTCACTAAGTAGACAAATGCCAAATACAGTACAGGAACTGGATGATTTCCGTGCCCAGATGATGTAATATAGTTTCGCTTCTCTAAGGGGAGAAATTACATATCCATTTCATGAACTGGACATAAAAATTGTCCAGATAGTGAAATAAAATATTATTACACAATCTGGTTCCACTTCACGAACTAGACATCCAGTTCATAAAATGGACAACTACGCCAGTGGGTGCCGACATATACATGGATCATTTCGGTGCTAAAAATAAATTTGGCCCCAGGCTATGATGAAATATCAGTAAATGATATAATGAGATGAAAATCGTATCTTATGGTTATTTTAACAACCCTAATAAATGATCTTAATATTTCAGGAGCTTTTTTGGGAAACTAAAAATAAGCAGATATGTCCAATCTTCAAATAAAAAAGTACAGGCAGCATAAATTATTATCCGTTAATTTTGATCACAGGTATTTTTTCTAGAAAGTATTAAACAAAATTAGGAAACAATAATAATATTCTTTATAGAAAAATATGCACCGCAGGATAAAGTCCAGTAAAGTTTCATTGAAAATAGCAACATACTAATTTTGTTGAACTGGTAGATGCGATTTATGTAGGCCTAATGTTGTCAGTTACTAGGAAAATTGTAGCATATAGGATTTGTCGGAAAAATACATAATGTCCTTAAAAAAGAGTTTCGTCACTTTTAACTATACTAAATTGTCAATCTCAATTAAAAAATTCTAACACCCACAACTAACACACTAATAAACTAAAAACTTTTAATTTATAAAGTCAGTAAGAAATAAGTCATTTTTGGGCTCATGTCACATTTTACAAAAATTCCTAAAAAAAACAAATGTCTTTTAATTTTGCTAAAACTTGAATAATTGAACAGAAAATTTTGTATTTAAAGGCGTTTTCGAAATTGAATCTGGCTTAAGAAAGTAAGAATGGGCTAATTTTTTAATAGACTTTAATTTGTGACCCTAAACAAGATCTAATCGCCGGGGTATTACGCGTTAAACTAATTTGGAAATGTATACTACTTAAGGGGTCAGTCAGTCTACTCGATCATTTTTAAAAAATATTTTTTTCTATTTTTCAAAGTTTATGCATTTAGCGACATTTTTTAAAAATTTTAGAATGATCCGGGCATTCTAAATGTACTTTTCTGCCTCTTAAGCGCGCATAGTTTCAGCAAACCGCCAATCATCAGAGGCTTTTAAAGGAGGCAGAATAAAGTTTGGAGACGATTAATTAGATAAAAGTCAAATCCTGGAAGAAGCAGTAGAAATTTTGTATGATGCAGGCATGGACGATAAGATATTGGGAAAGATTTTTTTTCAGTTTTTCGATAAAAAAAGACTTTAAACGCGTTTATCTCGAAACTAGTTTTTTGACCTTACGTTGTCCGATCCTTAGAGACTACAGAACTGATTCTCATGAAATTTTAACTAGATAATCCTTAGATGTATGAGTTCGATTCGCCTTACAATCATCTTAAAATTTTAATTTTTACTATTTTTTTTAAAGCAAAAACCACAAAAAAAACACTTTTTTATTTATTTATTTTTAAACAGTCCGCCATTTTGTTTTTTATGTGTAAAATTTAATGATTGTAGGTCGAATCGAACCCACTGATATACATAATCTAACGCCACTAAATGTTTTAATTTCAGATGATTCGCTCCAGAGATATGGACAACGTAACTCACATGTCTACTTTTTGAAGCGTTACCATTACCTATGATTATTATGTATACAAAATGTTTAAAATTATAAAGAAATAAATTTTCCTAGCAGTTCAAAAGTGTGTTTATTAAGTCCAACATCTTTTTTATTAATAACTTTGATAGAAGCTTGACAAAAAATAGTGAAAATACTGTTTTTTAGAGCGCGCCGCGTAGACTACCGCCTTAACATAAGAATAAAACCGTTTCGTTTAACAAAAAAGAAAATATTTTTATGTTTTAATAGATTTTAATAAATCGGAGTCTGAATGAACTTAAACTAAAAAGAAAAATACGCTTAAGTTATAAAACATTTGGCTAAACAGCTAATCGGATCTAATTTTAATTTTTAAATTTACTTTTTTAAACGCATTAATGGAATTAAAACAAGATTACCTGTTTCCAAAGTATTGTAACGTATAAACTTGTCCTTTACATGTAGCACTGTGGAAATAGTTATGTTGTAAACTGTGAAAGGAACTAAATTGGTAATAACGATTTCGTTATGTTTTGTTGATAAAAATCCGCTTGATTTCAGTCTCTTTGAGTTAGCTATTTCGGATGAACAAATATCGTTGCCCTTAAATAAAATAAAGCAAATATATACAGGTGGTCAATTTAAAAACTATTAATGCGAATATATCAAAAAATAAAATAGGTAAAAATTGTATATAAAAAGATAAAACTAAGACCACTATACTTTAGTCGAGGGGTGAGTTACCTCCTAGGCGCCCAATACCCCAACTTTTAAATTTCAAGTGACATCACCTCGTTTGTGATACCTCAAATTTCTTATAAAGGTCTCATTGATAAATAAAATACTAAAGCAATTATTACTATTTTTAACTTAGAAGTGTTAGAGTTATTATTAAATAAAATTATTATATTGTCACGTATATTTTGTAATCGACTGCTAAATTTGCATATTGTAAATCTTCTACAGATCTCGCAGAAACGCTAGATAAGCTCTGAGCCGCAAGATATGAGACATCTATCAAATTTAAATCGGCTTATTTTCAGGTACTTCTTTCAACAGCGCGGAATATTTTATTTTTGCAGAAACGCACCGTCCACTTAGCAGATCTTAAGCCGATCTGGAAAAATATGTATAATTCAATCCTTAGGATTTTTTCGTTTTTATTTTTCTAAAGAAGCGGGTTTCTTTCATGTTTATGTTTGATTTAATAAAGACGTTTCTTTAAGGAATTATATTATTTTTTCATTATTATATTATTATATTATTATTATCATATGACAGTTTATTCTTCAGATTTTCTGTAATGTCAAGGTCCTTTAAATGTCTGTCATATTTATTACATTTATTAAATGTGTTTAATTGTCAGTTGTCTGTTGCATGTTTGGCATACAGGGGGGTCAGTTTTTTCTATAATTGGGCCTACATGTATTGGTAACTCGGAAACCAATACAGCTACAGTGTTGGTTAAATTAGCAAAGTTTTAGACAATTTAATTGCAAAATTAAATCTGTTTCAGATTTTATTTATCTTTTATGGTTTTTGAGATAATTAAGAAAAACCAAAATTGTGCATTTTTAACTTTTGCCTGTAGCTCGCAAACTACCAATTTTACGGTTTTAAGATTACTACATTATCAGAACACTTTTTTAAGAAGAATTTAATTTAAGTAAAAATATGTTTCTAACTTTATTTGTTTTTGAGATATTTACCCAAACTTTGGATTTTCATACGGACGCCATATTGGATTTTTACATTTTTGAAAAAAGCTCTTCAAGAGCTTTTCATTGATGTATCACAAGTCTGGATTTTCAGATTGCTTAAGCTCTAAAAACGAAAATTTTTGTTTATTTGATAGTAAGCTTAGACTAGACTGCGTAATGGCCGCTCCGTTTCATAAAAAACAAATGATACGCATCTTATAATTTAAATAATGTAAATGTCAAAATTTCTCGTTTAGAAATGCCTTCAACAAAAATTCAAGTTTTGATTATTTTAAGTATTTACAATAATGGCTCTTAATTATTCCAATGATAAAAACGTGGATATGCTAGAAATTTATTTTAAATCTAACAGAAATACAGAAGCTGCAGCACTTGCATACGAAGAACAATTTCCGGAGCGGCACCAACCTAACCAAAGACATTTTAGTTTCTTAGTTACGAACTTCTTAGCCTATGAAACTTTTGTGAAACCGAATCCCAAAACTTATACAAAAAATAATGAAGCAAGAGAGGAGATTATAATGGAAAACGTTAGAGATGATCCCACAACATCGGTTAGAAAAGTGGAAGAACAGACAACAATTCCTAAGTCATCTGTGCATCGGTCTTTAAAAAACACCGTTTTCATCCATACAAACCACGTATTGTCCAGGGTCTTCAGGGGAATGATTTTAATAGACGAATCACCTTTAGTCAATGGTTTATTACTAAATGTCAACAAATACCCAATTTCCAATCCAAGGTTCTCTGGACAGACGACACCCGGTTTACAAATTGTGGAATTTTTAATAGGCACAATTATCACTGCTGGAATACAGAAAATCCACATAATTTAGAAGAAAGACGGCTACAAACAAGTTTTGGCTTTAATGTCTGGTGTGGCATCATAGGTGATTTAAAATGCACCTTTAATATATGTACGTCCCACTAATAGATAAAACATTAATTTTTCTGTTTTAGACAACCGTTTAATTGGACCATTTATTTTTGAAGAAACTCTGAATGGAGATAGGTATTTGCTACTCCTGCAAGAACAGATTTTACGGGCCATTAGAAATACAGTTCCGCCAAATAAAATGAATAATTTGTGTCCAGCAAGACGGATGTCCAGCGCACAGTACCAGGGAGGTGATGGAGGTCCTTAGAAATACCTTTAATGACAACATAATCCCTAATTGCTTGGCCAGCTAGATCACCGGACATCATACCCCCTGATTTTTACCTATGGGGACACGCAAAAAATGAGGTGTACGAGTTTTCTCCGCCCGAAACTAGGCTGAAACTAGAACACAGAGTACGGGATGTGTTTGCTTCCATCAACCGAAACACGTTACGCCCAGTAACCCGCAAGGTGTTGGAAAAATGCGAGAAATGTGTCGAAAATAGATAAAGACATGAACTGTGATTTTATTTTCTTGTTTACTGGTACATTTCTGTTTTACAGTTGTGTTAATTATTATCAGTTTAAGGTAATATTAGGAAGTATTAATTTTTCCAAAAAGCATCACTTTGTTTGTATAAGTTTTGAATTTCGCTCTCACAAAAGATTCATAGAGTAACAAGTTCATCACTAAGAATCTTAAATGTCTATGGTTAGGTTGATGCCGCTCCGGATGCGTATCATTTGTTTTTTATGAAACGGGGCGGCCATTACGCAGTCTAGTCTAAGCCTACTATCAAATAAACAAAAATTATCGTTTTTAGAGCTTAAGCAATCTGAAAACCTAAACTTGTGAGACATCAATGAAAAGCTCTTGAAGAGCTTTTTTCAAAAATGTAAAAATCCAATATGGCGTCCGTATGAAAATCAAAAGTTTGGGTAAATATCTCAAAAACAAATAAAGTTAGAAAAATATTTTTACTTACATTAAATTCTTCTAAAAAAGTGTTCTAATAATGTAGTCATCTTAAAGCCGTAAAATTGGTAGTTTGCGAGCTACAGGCAAAAGTTAAAAATGTACCGTTTTGGTTTTTCTTAATTATCTCAAAAACCATAAAAAACCATAATTTTGCAATTAAATTGTCTAAAACTTTCCTAATTTAACCAGCACTGTAGCTCTAATGGTTCCCGAGTTACCAATACATGTAGGCCCAATTTGGGACACACTGTATTTGTGTGTTAATAATATGTGCCCTATGCGCGGTCTAGCCATTAGTGTTAGTGATTTTCCTGGTAGATTATTGTATTTTTCCTTTTTAAAAATTGTTTCTTTAATTTTATGTAGTTTGTTCGGTTTGTCTAGAAGGTCCCATTTAAGATGGATAAGGTTTTTTGAGATATTTAATGGTATTAGCTTTAAGTCACGATATCAAAATAAGCTGTTAATCTCTATATAATAATTGTTGTGGTTTAATTTTGCTAGATTGTCTACATGTTGATTTCTTGGTATGCCGGCATGACTAGGAATCCATATAAAATTTACGTTCTTCTTCTTTATGTGTGTTCTTTTCAGTTTATTATGAATCTGAGTTACAAGCGGGTGTGTAGAGTAATATGATTTTATTAATTCGATTGAACTGAGTGAGTCACTAGCTATAACCTAATTTTTATTATTCCGTTTTAGGATAAGTTCTAATGCTTGGGTGATTGCAAACAATTCTGCAGTTAAAATCCCTGCTGAATTGTGTAGAAAGTACATCTCTTTCTGTTCAGAAAATATTGCTGATCCGATTTTGTTCAGTTTTAGATCCGTCGAAATAAATGATTTTATATTTGTATATTTTGTTTTAATCAGATTTATAATGAGTTTTTTAATACAGTCGTTGCTATATATATTCGTTTTTTGGGTATTGTAGTATAGTGTAGTCAAATAAAAACGTCGGAATATTCCAAGAAGGAAATTGATATTTATCTACTGTGTAAGTTGGTGGGTATGTTATGGAGAGTCTTTTCATGATGTTTATATCTAATATTAGAAAGCTTTATTGTTTCCTGGTTTAGTAGTATATTGGGGGAAGAAAAAGTATTTATAGTGTGATATATGTTTTCTAAAACTTAGACTGTCTGCATATTGCATAAAAAGGAGTTCTCTACGTTCATATAATGATGTGGTTTCAGATTCCTAATAGATACTAATAATTGGGCTTGTTCGAAATGCTCCTAGGGACATCCTTAGTCCGTTGTTATGGATTGAGTCTAGTCTTTTAATTTGGTTTGTGCTTGCTGATGAGTATACTATACATCCATAGTCTAGTTTGAAGAGGACTAGGGATTTGTATATTGTTAAAAGGCTGGATCGAAGTGCTCCCCATCTAATACCTAATAATATTTTGATTATGTTTAAATCACCAGCTCGTCTTTGCCTAAGATAGTCTATATGTCTTGACCAATATACTCCAAGGAATTTGTAGCAAGTTTGATTTGGGATTGTTACTGAATCTAATAAAATATTTGAGATTTTAGGGCATTTTTGAATCTGCAGAAATGTACAAATTGGGCACTTTTAAAGGGAAACTCCCATTTTTAAAGGAAATAGATGAAAATTAATGTCGGTGTCTGGAGCTCAATTTTCGTCAATAACATAATGGTAAAAACCGCAGATCGATATCTGTTACCATTTCTGAGTTACAGGGTGTTTTTCAAAAAAGCCCATTTTTTAAAAATCGCTGTAACTTTTTTGCTATGGAAAATTTCGAGTTTCTGTAAAAACATTTCCAAAGCAACTTTTTACGTAGAATTTAATGGTGTAAATATATTTTTTTACAATCAATAGTTTAATAGTTATTAACAGAAAAATCGATGTTTTATATGGGACACCCTGTATATTTTTGAATAATTGAAAATAACTTTAAATTACCTTTCCAAAAATATAGACACTTAATATTTTATAAAATAGAACTTATATTTACAATGAATGATGTCGAATTTTATAACAGTGTAAACTATATTTAGAATAAAATTAACAAATAAAATATAAAAAACAACAATAAAAAGTAATAAACCAGCGCAAGAGATTTAGCTACAGGAGATGTTCGAATTGTCGACCGCTCTCTCTTATGCACAAACGGCACCGTTTCCGGACATTTCTTGCAGAATTCATCAATTCAAGAGGGGTGAGAGATGCAAACCCTTGCACAACCGCTACTTCTAATTCTCGTCTAGAACGTATAGGTAATTTAAAAATAAGGTCCTTCAGTCTTCCCCAAAGATAAAAATCCATGGGCGTTAAGTCCGGTGACCTCGCTGGCCAACGGATGGGACCTTGGTTAGCTATTCAATTATTGTCAAAGTTATCTGCTAAAAAATTACTAATAATTTCAGCGTTGTGAGGCGGTGCCCCGTCTTGCTGGAAAAATATGTTTCCGAGTTCCATTAGAGGTAGATCATCAATGAAGGGTTCTATTTGTTGCCTTAAAATTTCCAAATATCGTTGAGAGGTGAGGGTACCATCATAAATTAACGGGCCAATAATCCTACCTCTAAAAATACCTGCCCAGACACTAAACCCAAATCTTCCTTGGTTTCTTAGCTCGACTACTGAATGAGGGTTTTGTTGCGCCCACGTATACGAGTTATAGCGGTTAAAAATACCGACATTGCTTATATACGCTTCGTCAGTACAAATACAATTCAGTGGGAAATCGCGCACACGGTTACATTTTGCCAGAAACCACCGACAAAAATCTATGCGGCGTTCAAAATCTCCAGGTCTAAGATGATGCACTTTTCTGGTCCTGTATGGTTTATATTTGTATTTCTTTAAAGTTCGTCTAACATTAGTTCTTGCCAGTCTTGTTAACGTTTTCAATTTTCGTGTTGACGTTTTAGGATTATTTTGAACGGCTCCTAAAACTACTATCTCTTCTAACTCCTTATCCCTATTTGTTATATACTGTTTTGACCTTTTTTTCTCAAACTGGCCACTATTAATAAGGTTGTGTCGCAATCTTCCAAAAATATCTTTAAAGGTTGTCTTCTTTCTGAATATTGGTTGTGGTATAAATTGCTTGCTGCTTCTGGATTCTCCCCGGCTTGTATAAAACAAACTATCATACCCCATTTTTCATAATTTTTAAATTTCATTTTAAATTTATTTGAAAGATTTGACTAAATTACGGCGTGTTTATAGCCAAAATCACAATTTGACAATTACCAATAAGCATTTGTTTTCTTTATCATGGCTGCGCCCCGCGGTGTCCTAAGCCTACTTGTTCAAAGTGGGCGAACTATTAAAAAATCTTTATTTTGAAGAGAACTCGAGCAAAATATTAAGTGTGCTATCTTTTTGGAAAGGTAATTTAAAGTTATTTTCAATTATTCAAAAATATACAGGGTGTCCCATATAAAACATCGATTTTTCTGTTAATAACCATTAAACTATTGATTGTAAAAAAATATATTTACACCATTAAATTCTACGTAAAAAGTTGCTTTGGAAATGTTTTTACAAAAACTCAAAATTTTCCATAGCAAAAAAGTTACAGCGATTTTTAAAAAATGTACTTTTTTGAAAAACACCTCAGAAATTGTAACAGATATCGATGTGCGGTTTTTACCATTATGTTATTAACGAAAATTAAGCTCCAGACACCGACATTAGTTTTCATCCATCTCCTTTAAAAATGGGAGTTTCCCTTTAAAAGTGCCCAATTTGGCCCACCCTGTACAGTAGAGGATTTAGTTGGTGAAAATTTCATACTTATACCATCTATCCATTGTGACAGAGAAATTATGGTTTTTTACAGTAGCCTTTCACTTAGTTTATAATCTGATGTATGGTAGACTCCGAACGCTGTTAGAATGACACCGATACGTCACGGTCTCTTATGGCAAACCCGTATAAAACCGTGACGTATCGGTGTCATTCTAACAGCGTTCGATCTCGGATGTCGTCTGCAAATATTTTCATTGTTATTTGCGGTTATTTGTATTTCTTATTATTTATAGCTATCAGGAATAATGTTGGACTTATGGCAGATTCTTGTGGTACTCCATTTGTTTGGGTATAAATAGTTGAGTAGTAGTTATTTATTCCAACATTGAATAATCTGTCTGAAAGAAATATTTTTTATAAAGTGAAAGAGGTTACCTGTAATATTCCATTCTGATATTTGCTTTATTATGGAGGATCTATCAATTCTGTCAAATGCTTTAGTTAAGTCTTTTGGGCGAATTGGATGATATTAGCATTCTAAAGCTTTCATTTTAGACACATCTACAAGTATTATTTGAAGGATAATGTGTGTCGCCTAGGGTTAAAATATTTAAGTTACGTAGATCGCAAATCATAATAGACATTGATACATTAAATACAGATTAAAAGAAAACATCTTCATCCACTGTCTCTGAGATCAGGAGGTTTATAGATATGGCCTCATCATGGGACCGGACGCTTATTCGAAACTTTTACACTCTTATATCTTTCTTATATAACTTTAGCCATAGAACTTTCTTCGTAATTTTTTAGAAAGTTCGTTAGGTTGTGTTTTCCGATTCAGAGAGATTAAAGCTATTCCCTGTCTATTTTTGTCCAGATTGGAGTATGATTTTCGTATTTTGCCGTATCGTTTTGAATTTTGCAGCCAAACACTGGCTGTATAACCTAATATGATAGTATTCCCAGCTGTCCATTAATAAACCTAACACCAAATTTTAATCATAAATGTGCATTCACACCGGAATATTAGGACGTTGACTTGTTTGACAAAGTGAATAAGGCCCTCATAGGCCTCAAGTAACACAAAATATTTAATAGTTCATTACGTAATAAGAGTTGTAAGTAGCATATTATGCACGAATTGAAAAGTTACGCACGAAGCCACGTAGCAGCCATGAACGATCTTGATGTTATTTTGGAGAGCAGCATGAGTTTTACCTGTACTTTGACCTTTTCATTAATGGAGCACTTAAAATGTTGGGGTTAATATATATGTTGAAGAGTTTGGGCGGATCTTGGTGGTAAAGTGTTTGTATACATCCTTGGTAAGATTAATCCTTATCTGTATTTATTATTTTATACTTTGCATTTAGAGAGAGAGATATTTTTTGATTAGGGACACGTCAGCTACGTCGGCCATTTCGTTTTGAATTTAAAATAAAAGTCTGTACCTCTATCTGTATTGAGGTTTGAAGATAAATTAACATAAATTATGTAAGTAATAAATTATTCAATTTAATAAATATATTCCCTTTAGTAAGTTCAAATAATTTTAATATTACGGAAGTGTTCTTACACTACAATTATTTTTGTGAAGTTAACTAATTTAAAAAGTCTTTGATCTTCTACTTTAGTTTGTATAATAAATTAAACAAAAAAAAATGCATTCTACTTTTGAGTATTAATTAAGTAAATTTTTATCTACAGATTAATTAAATAAAACGATACAAGTATTGTTATTAAATATCAATTTATATATATATATATATATATATATATATATATATATATATATATATATATATATATATATATATATATATATATATATATATATTTTTTTTTTTCGATATGTTAAATATTTCATTTTATTTACCAGATAGATTAATCACTTACCTGGTAAAATATAAAATAAGTAATATAACTATCTGGATCCTCTTCTGGCCATGATAACTTTATACTTGTATCGTTACTGGTTAAAGTTACAGGGGGAAAATCTGAAAAATACATTTCTAAAATTATTTTTACAGCATAGTCTTTTAAGAAATCTGATGTTTTATTACCTTCGATTTCCTCGTATTCTAACATTCTTGGCCTAAAGCTTGGCTTACTAATAAGTTGACAAGAAATAGTTTCCACACTGACATCATCCTCTGCGAAAGTTTCGTTGAGCTTAAGATAGGTTACTTTAACCTCTAAAAAATCATAATGGTATTATGCATGTAGAATTATAACAGAACTCATACATGGTAAAAATTAATAAAACAGACAAACTAAACAATATCAAGAAACTGCAGCTGAATGATCGACAACCCGGCGATCGCGAGCTACTGATAGCTCGCAAAAGTAATTCTGGTAGCTCACAACATATTTTAAAATATATTTCGCTAACTCTCATAATATCACAGGCAGTGGTTATGACGTCGGTGACTGATCGCTTACCGCGCTGGATCTGGCTAAAACCGATCTGGGACGGAAAATACGTCTTTAAAGAAGATAAAGTTGAATATGTATGTTTGATGTGTAACACTTTTGTATTCAGTGCTAAAAAAGAAATTATTCGATATTTTTAAAAACAGCCGATAAAATTGTGGCTGCAACTAAAACGTCATAGGGTGTGTCCCAGATAATTGCATAAAAAAGAGTCTTTATGAAGACCAGAAACATGCATTTTTAGAAGTTGCAGAATCTTTGTTTATCAACTTTAGAAATAAAGATGAGATAGTGCCCGCTATAAAATCTATGCAGCTTTATGTTAATCAGACGGGTAGAAGTATTAAGCAATGATATTTTTTTACAGTTAACAAGGGACTTATTTAACTGTGTGTATTTTGCAATGCCATTGGATTAATCAACAGATGGGGTTGACAACTCTTCGTTGGCTGTGTTCGTTAGGATGAATTTTGGTGATTTTACCATTAAAAAACATATTTTGCAGTTATTTTCTTAATCGGATATAGTACTCGTCACGAATTGTTTTCTTGATGATGACCTGACAACCGATGGCGCTATAATGGGTGGTGATAAGGGTCTGGTGGTGTTATGTCGTAAAGACGCAGTTTTTCCGTTACCACTGCATTATCCATCAGCAAATAATTATTACCTTGTAAAACTAAAAAAGTTATGAAACTGGTAGTAAATTGTGAACAAGATAAGAGTTCAAGCTTTAATAGGAAAAAATCTCAAAACAATGGCCGATTAAAACGACTATTAACACGAGTACCTACTTGTTCACTCTAAAGTCCAATGGTTAAGTAAAGTGCTAAAACATTTTAATGAAATCCCATTCTCCATAGCTTAATTTTGCTAACAACGCTTTAAAGCAAATTCGGGAAATAGTTTTTACCTATAAAACTTACCATTCTCATTGCAAACTCTGACGTCATCGTAAGCCCACCAGCCTTCAGTTTGTCCTTCTGATTTATTAACAAACCTTGTTTCCACAAAAATATTAAATTTTTCCAGTAGAATATTTTCTTGTTTAAGTTTTAGTTCCATCCACTGATCATCCTGCAAAAACATACTTTTAAATACAAAAACCTAATTTTTAGCTGTATGTATATCTACATTTGTGAATATCAGATTTTAGAAAATTAGTTGATATTACTTCTACTTTTATGTACACAATTAAAAGACGATTAATTTAAATTTATTTAATTAATTAAATAATTAATTAAAAATTATTAAAATTAAAATTAGAAATTAAATTAAAATTATTAATTAAATAATAAAAATTTGCCAAAAATTAAAAAAAATGGGATTAAATTATCCGTTACTTTGTAATCATACATTTTAACGTTGAAAAATAACACATATAACTTTGTTTCCTAACACTTTAATTTCATAAAGAGTTGTGACAGAGTCTACCAGATTTTAATACATTTCCAAGAAACGAACACCACCTCCATTTATCCTGATGTTTCAGTTAAGTATTTAATTAAAATAGCAAAAAATAAACCATAAAAAATAGTTATATGAACATCAACAAAATAAACATATAAACAAAAATTTAATGAGTCAGAAGTAATTGAAAAAATATAATCTTATTGCATATAGACAGAGATTTCCAGTTTTTGATAAAAAATATTGTTTTAATAAAAAGCTTTAAAAGTTTAATATGTCCCAACTATAATATACCTTCTATTTGTATATTTATAATAAATATAAAGAAAACATCTACTTACCGTGGGTCCGACATGTCTTAAATTCTTCCTGTTTGTTCCATTCATATAGAAAAAAATCATTTCACAGTTGCTGCATGTTGCTACATATAGGGAAACGCATAAATCTTTGTAGGTCGTGTGTAGCTGAGGCCCCATTCGAGATATCTGGGCACTTTTAGTATACATAAATTGATCTAAAAGATATATAAAAATAACTAGGCTCAAGGTAGGTAGCCAGGTCAGTTCAGGCCTGACGCCTTCTAAAACCAATTTAGCGGGCTATACTCTATAATTAATATTGAAGTTTAAAATTACTGTGATTTGTACCATACAGCATACTCAACTGTAAAAAAAACTAAGTGGTAACACATATTAATTAATTAAAGTAACTGAACTTCTGAGTATTATTTGAATGATAATGATTAATATCTTATTCCTTTAACAATTTTTAAGTCATTATTATGTTCACGGGTAAGATCACCTCAAGTGGACTCCCGTCTTCCACTTGATCCTGAAATTTAGGGTTATGTATTTTTTTTCAGGGAGAAGATATCATCAGCAATTAAATACCAAAATAATTTTTCAAAACTTTCATTTTAACAACAATTTTTTTAAAATAAAAATTTCACGGACTTTTATTTAAAAAATCAATTACCAAATACCATTAAAGATAATTTAATGAAATTGTTAGGATTTGTTGTTTGATAGTCATATTTTCAAAACAGTTAAACATCTAGAAATTATTTGTTTATTATTATATTGTTTATTAACATTTAAATAAATAAATGCAAATTGTGATGACTTCTCCCTCAAATATTTTTTTTGTTAGATTTGCTATTTATTATAGTTGAATATTCCGAAAAAGAAATTCACTGCTTGCATTTAGTTTAAATAATATAAATTTGTTTATGAGCGAGCGCCGCGCCTTGATGATAGGCCGCGTTCATGCGCACTGTCGACTCCACTTATTCTTTAATAAATAAAAGTATTATACACTAAAAATTATGATATTTAACACTTACTGTTATTTATTAAAAATAAAAATACATAAGCTAAACATCTCAAAAACGGTTCATCCAAATATCATTAATGTATATATATATATATATATATATATATATATATATATATATATATATATATATATATATATATATATATATATATATAAAAAATTTTTAAAAAAAAAAAAAAAAAGTTTTTTCTTTTTTTGTTTTTGGGTATATTGTTTTATTATTTAGTATTTTGGGGTTTAAAAAACAGATAAAAAAAATTTTTTTTAAAAAAAAATTTAAAAATTTTTAAAATTAAGTTTCGGCTCTCTAGTATGAGGCCTTCATCAGAATTTTCTGCAATAAAAAAAAAAAAAACACAAATAGAGCTGTGACAAATTTAAAAAAAATTAATATAGTTACCCTTATTAGTAGAGATTTCCAAAGTAGTCATTGTTAAAATTCAACATAAACACACATTTTCAAACGATCACTCAAACGATTTTAATAAATTTATTACAAACATAGTGACAAAATTTAAAAATTTCTTAATAAAAGGCACCCCTTATGGTTTTTTTTTTTTTTTTTTTTTTAATTTAAAATTAAGGAATTTTTATTTTTGAAAAAAACCACGATAGCGACTTTTTATGGTATATTAACAAAATATATGTTAACCCCCCGCATTAAAATTACGGAGATTTTTTTAAATTTTTTCCCTTTTTAGAGTATCAATTTGATGGTATTGGAAAAGGTGGCAGCATTTAGAGATTTAAGAAAAATTTGTTGTTAAAATTTTTTTTTCTTAAATATGTTATTCTTATTATTATTTAAATTTAATAGTTACGTAATATGCTAGAAATCAAAGTAGATTGTAGTATAATTTGTTAAAATTTTTTTTGTATCTTTTTTTGGGGTTTACTGTATTTTTTCGTTTTTGTATACATATCATTTCCTAAATTTTCGGGATTACTTTCAGTTTTCAAATTTTTTTTGTGTTATTGAAGTCAAATGAATGGTTTTGTTCTTGTGGGGTTTTTTGTGAGAGCTGTTTTTTTTTTTTGTCTTTTTTTGGGGCATTAAGTCTGTTTTTCAGATATTGTTAGTTTGCCCAATGTACACATTTTGGCAGTTTTTACAAGGGATCTCAAAATTATATTATTTTTTTTTTTTTTGTCAATTTTTTTTTAGATAACAAATTTTTTTTAAGAAGATTGTCCCCCCTTTTGAGCCACTGTTATATTTTTTTTTTTAAAATTTTTTTCAGGTTTTCAGATAATTTTTGTATGGAAAAAAGAGATGTGTTGTTTTGGCACTATTTTTTTGAGGTTTTGGTGTACTATTATAAAATTGATGAATTTTTTTTTTTAAAAAAAGAGTGTATAAGATGTTCTGGATAATTATTTGATCTTAAGGCATTTTTGGCTTTTTCGATTGCCTTTCTTCTAAAATTGGGGTCACTTAATTTTATTGCCCTATCGGCCTATTTTAGGACCAAATTTTGCAATCCTTTTGGGGAAAAACCCCCAAAAAAACCAATACCTGACATTATTACCAACATTGAAGTATCAATCACAAATTTAAATCTAGTGTAAAAGACGACATCCGATCACGGTGCTGCAATTTAATAACTAACCATAGAAACAGAGTTTTGGCCAAAAAACCAAAAAAAAAACCACGCAAACCCTTATGTCGCAAAAAAAAAAACAAAAATATTTTTAAAAAATAATCCAGACTTAAAAATTTTAAGACCAGATAAGTCAAACAAAAAAATAATAATGAAATCTACTGAGTACGATAAAAATGAAATCTTTTTTAAGACAACACGACGTATAAAATCATTAAGAATGACCCCCAATTTTAAATATACCAAAAAGCAAGTAACGATATAATCTCACACTGGGAAAATAAAACCCCTATATCACCTTTTTACAGCTAAAAACTTAAAGATCCACAAAACCTTCCACCTAGAATATACGGTTTACCCAAAAAACATAAAAAAAGGGAAAAAATTAGACCAATCGTATCATGTACACAATCACCTTTTGAAAAACTTTCGAAATATCTTAAAAAAAATTTTTTAAAAAGTTTTAAAAACCAAAATCAATATTATATAAAAGACTCATGGCATTTTTTTAAAAAAAAAATTTAAAACAATTAGTCTACCAGAAAATCATTTACTTATATCCTTAGATGTGGTTTCACTTTACACAAATATCCCCCTAAACCTGAACCCCAAAACATTATTAAAAAAAAAAGGGGTTTAAAAAAAAAATTTCACACAGATATTCCCCTAGAAGACTTCTTAGAAGCTGTCGAAAAAAAAATTTAAATTGACCTATTTCTTATATACCCCCCAATATTACAAACAAAAAAGACGGATGTGCTATGGGGTCCTCTATCTCGGTAGTAGCACAGCTAGTCCTTGAGGAAACAATCATAAATACAAAACTAGACTTTCACCTACCATTTTTCTTCCGGTATGGGGTTAGAGCATAACATCCGCTCCACAAGACAAGTTAGATAACCTCCAAAAAAATTTAACAGTTACCACAATAAATTGCAAAACAATGGAAGTAGAAAAAAAAAACAAAATTAACTTCCTTGATCTAACGTTACACAATAAAAAAAAAAAATAGAAACGGAATGGTACACAAAAGAAACCGGTCAGCAAGATATTTAAATTTTAATTCCCAAAACCCCTTATCTAAAAAAAACAGTTATCATAGGTCTGGCCGATGGGGGAAAAAATTAAGTGATCCTAATTTTAAAGAAAGGCAATCGAAAAACCCAAAAAAAAGCCTTAAGATCAAATAATTATCCAGAACATCTTATACACTCTTTTTTTTTAAAAAAAATTCATCAATTTTATAATAGTACCCCAAAAAACCCAAAAAAAAGTGCCAAAAAAACACATCTCTTTTTTCCATACGTACCAAAATTATCTAAAAAACCGAAAAAAAATTTTAAAAAGAAAATATAACAGTGGCCAAAGGGGCACAATCTTTTTTTAAAAAAAAATTTGTTTCTAAAAGACAAAATTGACAAAAAAAAAAAAAGTAATATAATTTATGAGACCCCCTTTAAAACCCCCAAAGTGTACATTGGGCAAACTAGCCAGTATCTGAAAAACAGACTTAATGCCCACAAATACGACAAAAAAAAAAAACAGCTCTCACAAATCACACACAAGAACAAAACCATTCATTTGACTTCAATAACACAAAAATTCTGAAAACTGAAAGTAATCCCAAAAAAGAGAATTTCAGGAAATGATATGTATAAAAAAAAAGAAAAAAAAGTAAACGCAAAAACTGATAAAAAAAAATTTAAAAAAATTATACTACAATCTACTCAGTTGATTTCTAGCATATTACGTAACTATTAAATTTAAATAATAATAAGAATAAATATTTAAAAAAAAAAATTTAACAACAAATATACAAAAAACTCTAAATGCTGCCACCTGTTACCAATACCATCAAATTGATCCCTTCCATGAAAAAAAATTTAAAAAAAAACTCCGTAATTTTAATGCAGTGGATTAACAATTTTGTTAATATACCATAGATGCCAAAAAGTGAATTGTTACAAAGAAATAAATTCCTTAATTTTAAATTAAAAAAAAAAAAAAAAAATACTCATAACGGCTGATGCCTTTTTTTAAGAAATTTTAAATTTGTGTCACTATGTTTGTAATATTTTATACAATAATCGTTTGAGGGGATCGTTTGAAAATGTGTGTTTATGTTGAATTTTAACAATGACTACTTATGGAAATCTCTACTAATAAGGTAACTATATTAATTTTTGTAATTAGTCACAGCTCTATTTGTGTTTTTCTCTTTGTATTGAGACATTCTGATGAAGGCCCATACTAGAGAGCCGAAACGTTAATTTTAAAAAAATTAAAAAATTTTTTTAAAAAATTTTGTTTTATCTGCCTTTAAACCCAAGAATACTAAATAATAAAACTTTTTTTTTATATATATATATATATATATATATATATATATATATATATATATATATATATATATATATATATATATATATATATATATATATATATATATATATATATATATATATATATATATATATATATATATAAAAAAATTTATGTTTTTTTCCAAAAAAATTTTTTGGGGTTTTTTGGGGGTAAGGTCAGGCAATATAAAAAAACAGTTGCTTACTGAGCAATTTTCATAAAATTTTTTAATTACGACGTTTCGGCCTGGAAGGGCCTTCATCAGGTATATATGTTTTTTTTTTTTTATTATAACAACAAATCAATTTAAAAAAATAAGGGGTTTCTCAAAAAAAAACACTCTTTTTTTTTTTTAATGAACATTTAAAAGTGACAAAAAAAACCCTTTAAATTTAACAAAAAAAAAGTTTTTTTTTTGTTAAATGTTAAGTTTTTTGTTTGTCATTTTTTAAATTTTTGGGCTTTTCAGCGGTACAAAATTGAGTTTGGGGGTTTTTTTTTGGGGGAAATTAAATTTGCATATTTTTATTTTCGGGGCCCCCCACAGTTTCCCCCCCCCTTTTTGATGGCATAACTTTTTTTTGCTTTTATGACCGGGTTTTTTAAAAAAAATTACTATAATTCCTTTTTTTCGTCAAAAATGTATTTTTTTAAAATCTCTGGGGGCAATGTTTTCGAGATAAATGCATTTTAAAGAACTCCAATTTTTTCCCCCCCAGAAAAGGTTTTTTTTTTCAATTTTTTTCAAATTTTTCAAAGAAATATTTTTTAAAACGCTGATCAAAAGTTTTACGGGCAAAAAACCAAAAAAGGGCACTGGGGTTTGGGGGAATTTTGAGGGTTTTTTGGGGGGGTTGGGGGGGGTTTTTGAGGTTTGTGCCCGTAAAGACTTTTGATCGGCGTGTTGAAAACTATTATTTGGGGAAAATTTGAAAACAATTGGCCGAAAACCATTTTTCATAGGAAAATTGCGGGGCCTTTTTTTAAAATGTTTTTCTCGAAAACAGTTGCTCCTAGAGACTTAAATAAAGTATACATTTTTAAGCAAAAGAAATTATAGTAACTTTATTTTAACAAACAGGTCAATATACTGTTTTAAAAAAAGTTATGCCATCTAAAACAAGTGAGGTAGGCTGTAGGTGGCGCCCTCTACCAGCAACATCAAAAGTATGAACAAATTAGAATTTCTCGCTTTAAAAATTTTCCCCAAAACCCCAATTTTGTACCGCAATGTTATTTAGTTAAGAAATTATTAAAAAAAAACGAAAACAAAATTAAAAGTTTGAAAACCCCGTATTTTTTAAAAAAATCAACTTTAATAAGGAATTTTTTTAATTGCATTATTTCCACCTAAGAAATTCCTGTTTCTCGGGGGTCCCAATTTTGGGCACTTTTTTTTTTTTTATATATATATATATATATATATATATATATATATATATATATATATATATATATATATATTTTTATGAAATCAGAAAAAAAGATCTTTTATCGTAGCTCATAATATACAGGGTGTTCCATTTAAAAAAGTTGAAGTTGCCTATATTTTTCCATTTTTTTATTGCGATATTTTTTTTCTGATAATTTCAAAAGATAATATGGAAAAAACCTACAATTTTTATATAAAACATTTTTTCTGTCTTCAAAAATAAAGGCTCCAGAAGCCAATCAAAGACCCTGTACAGTAAGTTCTAAAAATATTGCCCACTAATTTCGGGGGTCTATGCCGCCTATATGGGGAGAGTGGATAATTCAAAAAATGCAAAAATGAGTTAATGTAAATTAAACAATAATTAACGTAATTTAAAATTTAAGCATTTTTTATTTTTAAAATTTATACATTTTGGGAACTTTCTAGTTTAAAAAGTTTTTAGATTTTTCGAGAATTTTTTAAGGGAAAGTTTAAATTATTATTTTGAATATTGTTTAACTTACGTTAACTCATTTATCACATTTTAGACTTTCCTCATACAGGCGCAATTAATTTTTAGCAATAGGGACAGTAGATTTTTAGATAATATTGACATTTAACTATTAACCTAAAATATACTCACTTTCAATTACTTTCCATAAACTTGGTTCGGAGCTCCGCATAAGTAAATACATCGGTTGAAAGGGTTCAACATCATGGTGTTTAATAACAGTTCTATTAAGGTTCTTGTCGACTAAAGTCACATTTCCATCACTATCAACACTTACTATAAAATTACGCCATTCATCTTCAGAAAGGATATTGGAAAATGCCTAAAAACAGAAATGTAATTAATCAATTAAACTAAAATCGTAGAAGTAATTTTTTTTCCGAAATACTGGTATATTATCTATAGACAGGCAAGTAATTATTCTAACATTATTGTTAATTGAATTTAATAAGTCCGCATAAGAATAATCCCCCACATAAACAATTGTATTTACTTAAAAGTATATAGTCTAAGAGCCGAAGAGAGATCGTTCTTTACCCATCTGTTAACCGGATGAAACCCATTTTTTTGTTAATCTTATACATAAACAAATACATTTTGACTATATTGCCTATCAAAATATAGCCAAGACTATTTTTAATTAAAGTAACTTTAATCAACTTTTTTTAAAACTTTGACTACGTGATAACTAAATAAATTTTGTATAGATCGAAATTTTGAACCGTACAAAACATGTCTAGCTGGTTTGTCCGCTCATTTTTAGTCAAGACTATCTGGCGAGCAGGTGCAAACAGGTAAGTTTTTATAAGTGCCTATTATAATTTAAGCATAAAGATAATTAAATATAAAACGCGTTGCTATACTCTTTCCAGCGAAAAAATGTTCAAGTGACCTATTGTCAAGCTTTGAAGTTTATAACGCAGTTGCGCGCGAGAAAGAGAGAGCAAATCGCCCGACAAGTGTGGTAGAGAAAGACAAAGTATGGTCGCTGCGTCCGACGTTTCGTCAAATCAGAGAGAGTGGGCAAGATCGTTTTATATAGAGCAGTGAAAGACAGAGCATTAATGAGCAGTTTTTAAATGTCTCATCATTAAAATCAATAACAGAATATTTTTGATAACACAAAACATTTTTTATCCATTTTTTTAATTTAATTTTTAGTGACATTATAATAAACTTCAAAGCTTGACAATAGGCCACTTGAACATTTTTTCGCTGGCAAGTATGTTAACGCGTTTTATATTTAATTGTCTTTTTTGTCAAATTATAATAGCCACTTATAAAAACTTACCTGTTTGCAACTAGTTAAGTTTTTCGTCGACGCAAAGTACTTTTTAAAAAAAAATTATTTTTATTAAAAAATACAAGATACAAGTTAATTGAATGGATTTTAAATGGAGAATAATTATACAATATAAAATAGGTCATATTTATAAGTTCGTAATGTAGATTCAGCATTTCTAGAATCCCGTGAGAACGATGTACATTTCTGTTCACATAACTCCTCCCTCCTTAAGACGAAAACAGCAGGGTAGATGGCTGATTTTCGGGTGGTTGCGTGCTAGGGCCTTTTCTTTTTTCCAAAATTTTCTTTCTTCTTTGATGAATTTTCCATCCAATCAAAAATAGTACAATAAGGGTTGCGATTGTACGAATGGTACTTATGAAACTCCATCCAACTGGGTGAATTTGCTTTTGGGTTGGATTTTTCAAAAGTGTAGCCTTTTCTTGTAATTTATGAATAGTTTCCAAATCGATCGAATTTAGATTGATTGGATCTTCTTTAAATAGTTTCTATTGAAATGCCCAATTTTAATTTCTGGTAGCGTCAGCGGCGTCCCCATAATTATTTCTTCTTTATTTATAAATTGGTGATCTAAAATATTGATCTGGCAATTTGGCGGTATTTCAATGATGCTTGGATCAGTGATTATTTCGTAGTTGTTTGATTGGCAGTTTTTGTGGATTTTCAGTGGATTTATCCCTGGTATGGCTAATACGTATTGATTATTGATTGATTTGACGATAGTGGTCTGGACGTGAACTTTGAGGGCGTGGCAATCTTGGTTTTCGGCTTCTTTAATGAGGGTTCCAATGCAAGTGTTCGCTGATGGTTCCAAGTGATTTTGGCAAATGTAGGTCTGCTCAATAGCAGGACAATTTTCGTTACCATATTGTAATTGATCTGTGCCAAGTATAAGGTAGGGTTGTTTTGGGACAATTATTGACTGGTTTACAGGAATTGGGTATAGGTAATAATTATCGAAAATCTCTTTTAAGAATATTGTAAAATGTATTGCAAAAATTATTTTGTTTTTTGAAAAACTAACTTGTAGGCCTGCTAACTGATAGTAAGATATAATATTTTTAAAATAAATTAATTTTTCTTTTTGATATAATTTATTTAAGTATGTTAAGACGTTGTCTAGTTCAGTAGCCGAAATTACTGTACTATGCAATGTGTTTAGTTTTGCGAACATAATGGCATTTTCTAAATTATCAAGAAAAGTAATTAAATTTTGGCAATTTAAAATAATTTGACTTAATGTATTTTCTGCCCATAAAAATGCTACGATGTCGTTAATGGTATTATTTACATCTTTTTCAAAATTTTCGATACGATTTTGTATTAACTTTTGATTTTTATCGAGGAGAGTGATTGTTTGATTATAATTGTCAATGAGTTGTTTTGTTAGCGAAATTTGAATGGATATTTCTTTATTTGCTGATAATTGGTTATTTTCTAAAATTGATATAGCTTTATCGTATTTCTCACCGTCTTCGTAGTCTAAGGTTCCGAAAAGCCATTTGGAAGCTTTTCCAATAATATTGATTAATCCACGTTTAGAACGATTATGAGGGGTTATATTATTTAACTTAATTCTAGCGTTTAAAATTAAATATTCTGTATGCGAAAGCATGTTAAGTAATACGTTAAAATGCGAATAATTATTTGTATAATTAGGCGAATTATTAAGCGATTTTTCTACAGCAAAATAAAAGTTTTCTATATTTTTTAATTGATTAACTAAGGGTAATATTTCTACGTAATGCATAAAGGTATGTTTACTTTCTATTATTTTGGCTTTTCCTAAATAAAAAGGGAGTAATGGGAATTTTAAAGATGTTATTTGTATATCTTTACAGGATATCATATTAATTGTTATCAGTAGCGTAACTGCATGAAGGTTGAGGTTGGTCATGGTCGTCTTGAGTGTCGATGTCCTGTGGAAAGGTATGAGTGTTAGTACGTGGTCTTTTAAGTTGTGATTTGTGTAAAATTTTGCCTTTTTTAGTTTTTAGTGTCTAAATCTTCCGCAATTTTTGTTTTAATAAATTTTTGTTTAGCTTTATTGCGTGATGCTCTTTTATTTTTAATGTAGGCTTGTGTACCGGAGGTATGTGTAGGTGGGTCTTCGCGATTTTCGTTGCGTTTTTCTATTACGCGTGTTTTCGCAGTAAGACTAGTTTCGTGAATTTTATTATATAAAACTTTTAACCTATCGCGTCTATCACTAATAAATTGATTTAGAATCATTTCGTCGGTAGTGTTAAAAGGATCAATGGCTTTAAGTCGACCATTAATGACGTCAAAAGGGCGTTGTTTAGTAACACTGTGTACTGAGCTGTTATATCCTATAATTGCATATTTCATTATCTCTTTGATACTTATTTTTGGTCGTTCTAAATTTAAAACTCTGATATTGTCTAAAAGTGTAGAGTGTAGGCGTTCTACAGGACTGTTGCTATTAGAGTTACCTGGTGTGGTAAAATGTAAATTGATATTATGTAGTTTACAAAAATCAATTAAAAGTGATGTTTTAAATTCAGTGCCGTTATCACATGTTATTGATAATGGAATGCCAAAATGCGTGATAAATGTAAGAAGTGCGTTGCAGCATTGCAAACGGGTTCTAAAATATAAGCTTGTCCGTATCTAGAAAATAATCAATAATTGTTAAAAATTTTGTATTTGATACTTGAAAGGTATCTAAATGAATTGCATCTAAGGGTTGTGAAGGGGTTGTGTTAGAGCAAATTTTATTTTTGGAGGGTGTCGATCGTATTTTGCTTGCTGGCAAGTTTCGCAATTATTTATGTATTCTATAATATCGCGTTTCATACCGGGCCAAAAATATTGAGTTTTAAGGTCCATTAATACTTCGTTAATGCCTCGATGACATGTTTTTTCGTGGAAGTATTTTAGTAATTCTTTACGTCTTCCTTCATCAAGTATATCGGTTAAAAGGGTATTTGAAATTAATAATCGATAAGAATTATTTTTAAAAGTTTGTGCTAAAATATTAGAAATTTGGGGTAACAGATTGATTTCAGAATTTTGTATATGTAAACAATGAGTTTTATTTGGGTCAACGTACTCTTTAAAGAATTTCAATTATTTCGGTTTCGAAATTCTTTGAAAGATGGACAGTTTTCCTGGTTTTGATTTCAAAGGGTGTGCTTTTAATTATATGGTAATTTCCGGAGTGTTTTTGATTAAATATTATTTGATTGGTATAATAATTTACTGCGTTTTCGGTTATCGGAATATTAAGTATCGGGTTTTCTGCGGCAGAATGAACTGTTTCGTTATCGTCTAATTCTCGTGCCGTGGGTAGCTCTATATTTTCGGGAGTGTTAGACTGATTTTGATTGGAATTAAATATTTGTTCGAGATCGTCTAAATCTTCGATTGTTACAGGTTGTTCGTCGTCTCCACGTAAGTATTGTTCGATATCGTTATTAATTTCACCGGGATTACCTAAAATGGAATCATTTTCTGTCATGTTTATCTCTATACGAGATAGTGCGTCGGCGTTAGTGTTATTTTTTCCTTTTTTATACACGATTTCGTAATTATATTCTTCTAATTTTAGCCTCCAGCGAACTAGGCGTGAACTTGGTTCTTTTAAATTAAACAGACATTGGAGAGGTTTATGATCTGTAACAATAGTAAATTTGCGTCCAAAAAGATAAGGTCGAAAATATTTGGTTGCCCAGACTATCGAAAGCAATTCTTTTTCAATCGTACTATAATTTTGTTCCGCGGGGTTTAAAGTTCTTGATGCATAGGAAATAGGAAGGTCATTTCCTATTTTTCCTTGACTTAATATTGCGCCAATCGCGACATTAGATGCGTCGGTGGTTAATATGAAAGGTTTTTCGAAATCAGGATATTGTAAAATGGGATCGTTGCATAAGATCTTTTTGCACAATTCAAAGGTTTCAATGAATTCCGGAGTATGTTTAATTGTTTCGCCTTTTTTTAAACATTTTGTAAAGGGTTTTGTTAATTTTGCAAAATTGTTTATAAAACGTCTGTAATATCCTAAAAGGCCTAGAAATGATTTAATTTCTTTCGCGGTTTTAGGTATTGGAAATTTTTGAATGGCCAAAATTTTTTTTGGATTTGGTTTAATCCCATCGGGGTAATGACATGTCCCAAAAATTCTACTTCTTTTCTAAGAAATTCCGATTTATCTAGTTGTACTTTAAATTTTGCTTCGCGTAATTTTGTAAATACTAAACGTAAATTTGCAATATGTTCTTTTAAGCTTGTACTAAATATTATAATATCGTCCATGTAGACTAGGCAAATTTTATGTTGGAGGTCACGTAAAATGTGATCCATTACGCGTTGAAACGTTGCCGGTGCGTTTTTAAGTCCAAACGGCATTCGTACATATTCGTAATGTCCGTTTTCTACGTTAAAGGCTGTTTTCTCGATTGAATTTGGATGCATCTCTATCTGATGGAAACCAGATGCGAGATCAAGGGTTGAAAAATACTGACAGCGTCCTAATTTGTCTAAAATATCGTTTATATTGGGCAATGGGTACCTATCATCGATTGATTTATCATTAATTTTTCTGAAGTCGCAAACTATTCTAAATTTATTTTCACCGCTCGCGTCTTGTTTTTTGGGAACAATCCAGATAGGACTATTCCAAGGACTTTGGCTTGGCCGAATTATTCCGTCCTCTAACATTTTAGAAATTTGTTTTTGAACTTCCTCTTTATAGACAAAAGGGTATCGATAAGATTTCGTGTGAATTGGAATTTCGTCCGTAGTTTTTATCTCATGTTTTATTTGATTTGTAAAAGTTAATTTTTCGTTCTTAAAATAAAAAATATCTGAAAATTCTTTACAAAGTTGTTCTATGGCATATTTTTCTTCGCTGTTAAGATGATTTGTACGTAATAATTTTATTATGTTTGGATTTTTTTAAGTTCGTTATCTGGTAAAAATGATTCGATATTATAAATTTCAAAGTGTTCTTTTTTAGAGTCCGGGAAGCTGATTACCTTAATGGGTTCTGAGAATTCTAAAGTTACAGGTTCGTGAGATCTATTAAAAATTTCCGTTCTCGCGATGTCTCGTTCTGCATTTGTCAATGTTTCAGGAAAATAAACATTTTCTACGAATTGTTCTGGGATTATTATATCACCGTTGTAAACTGATACGGGGATTTGTAATAAGGATGCTTCGTGGACGCCTATTGAGATAGTAAAGTTTTTGTTGTCAATTTTATTATAATTTAGGGGTATTGATACTTTGTTATTAGTCAATGCTTGATTTTTTAAATCAATAACGAAATTATATCTTTTTAATTCGCTAAGGCCTAAAATACCATCGAAAAATGAATGAAAGTCAAAAAGAGTAAATGTTATTTCATCGTTTTCTTTTAGCTCTAAAAAGGCAGAAATATTTGCTTTATTTTTAACAAGTGTTTCTCCGGTACCGGTTTTTATTTTACTGGGGTGATTAAATATTTTTTCCGGAAAGTATTTTTCGGCAATTATTGGTCGTAAAATTGATTTTGTACAACCAGTATCGATTAAAAGTTTTATTGGAGGGTTATTTATTTTTATATAGGGTAAACTATCATTAATTTCCGTATGCATTTCTGCTATATCGGGTTGTTGATCGGGGTGGTATTCTGAAAATTTGTATAGTTGTCTAAATATGTGTCTGGGTCAGTAAACCCATCATAAAATATTTCGTTTTGGTTAAAATTAACTTGTTCATTTTCCGGGTAATTATTTTCAAATTCATTATAATTTTGAATTTGTATATTATTTTGGGGTGGTTGGCCTGCAGCCTCGTTGTATTGATTCATTTCGGCAATTTGTGACGAATCGCATTGGTTATCAATTTGAAATAGTTCTTGAGACACAAAATTACGCGGTCCTGTTGGTTTAAAATAATTATTTGTTTGATAGGGTGGTTGTCTTATAGTTGGGTTTTTTGAAGTCGTTGACATTGGTTCGGGTTTTGTGTTTGGCACTTGCCCTGTGGGCTTAAAAACATTTTTTGGGGGTCCAAACACTTCTTTGTTTGTCGGAAAACGTCTTTGTTGAACGGGTCGTGGTTGTATTGGAATTGGTTGGCTGGGAAATCGATTTTGATTTTGATATTGGTTATGGTAAAAATTTTTATTTTGATATAAATTTTGATTTTGGTATTGATTTGGGTCTGAATTCTGGTTTTGATTATTATATGCCAAAAAATTTAAATTATTAGGTCGATTGTTTTGTGTTGATCTAGGAATAAAATTTTGATTATAGCTATTCGCGTTTATTTTAGGCGGTGCCTGTGACAAAGGTCTAAACAAATTTTGAGAATACTGAAAATTCTCTTCTTCCGTCACTAAGGTTATTGCCGTTTCTAAATTTTGGGGGTTTCTTAAACGTATTATACTTTGTAGGTGTCCAGAAAGGCCACGAATAAAAGTTCTTAGTGTAATTTCTTCGTATTGACGTAAATGGATAACTTTTTCTTGTGCCGAAATTATATTTACGGGTATAGATGTTAATTTTTGTGCTAATCTACTGCGTAGAATCTGCAATCTTTTTGCAAAATCTAGGGCACTTTCACCCTTATTAGGTCTAGCCATTAATAAATCTTGTTCAAGACATTCTAAGTTTCGATTATTTCCAAAACAATTTTGAAGTGCGTTTTTAATGAGTTCCCAACTATTTAGCTCGGTTCGGCAACCTACCAATATTTGGGCTCTACCTATTAATTTTGTTTGAATAACGCGCAACAAATAATTGTTTAAAACATTGTCATTATTTTGACCATAAATAGCAAATAAAAAATAGCAAGCTGATACAAAATTTGACAGTATTATTGAATCACCGTCAAAATTAGGGATTATATCAACATACATTTTTAACATACTTAAATTAGGTTGTTGTTGTTGTTCTTGAGCCATTTTTTTGTTTTTTAAAGTAAGCTTTTTGAAAAAGTCACCAACTAATTGGTCAATATCGTTCTCACTCATAAACTGAACTAAAACAGGCCAGTTAAATATATATCTAATAAGAAATAAAATCTAATATTTATATGTTTTTGTTAAAATTAAAATATGAAATTTTCTCTTTTTAATTGAACTTAATATTTATTTATTTATTTATTTATATTTTTTAATTTGTTTTAAAACTAGAATTATTATTTCTTTAAATAATTAATTTATTGATTTTGTTTAAGTAATATTTTATATCTTTTTTAAATTAGTAAATTCCTAACCCTAACTTAACTAGAGATCTTCCTATTCAGGGAAGGGGGTGTGAAAAACAGGAATACTTGGCACTTACCAATCAAATACTGGCACTCAACCGTTTTGCCTGTCTCACGGGGTTGATTCTCCACCATTCACTTGTCCTGCGTCGAGCCGGGGGTCCTGAAGTCCAGATGTCTTCGGGGTGGTTCTTTATCAGCACTAAAGGATTAAATCCATGTTTTTTATGAAAATCGGTCCCGATGCCGTGGCTTTTCACGAAAACTGCACTGATCCGATTACGACTGCGCCAGTTAAGTTTTTCGTCGACGCAAAGTACTTTTTAAAAAATTTTATTTTTATTAAAAAATACAAGATACAAGTTAATTGAATGGATTTTTAATGGAGAATAATTATACAATATAAAATAGGTCATATTTATAAGTTCGTAATGTAGATTCAGCATTTCTAGAATCCCGTGAGAACGATGTACATTTCTGTTCACATAACTAACTGCTTACCGGATATTCTTTACTAAAAATGAGCGGGCACGACCAGCTAGGCATATTTTGTACGGTTCAAAATTTCGATCTATACAAAATTTATTTAGTTATCACGTAGTCAAAGTTAAAAAACAGTTAATAATTAAAGTTAATTTAATTAAAAATAGTCTTGACCATATTTTGATAGACAATATAGTAAAAATGCATTTGTTTATGCGTAAGATTAACAAAAAAATGGGTTTCATCCGGTTAACAGATGGGTGAAGAACGATCTCTCTTCGGCTCCTCTACTAATACGATTTGTACCGGATCTAGTTCTCACATAAATTTAAACTGCCCATTAAATAGTTGTATTTTGCTTACCATATTTTTATTTTCATAGCATATGTAAACAAATACAGTTTTTTTTAGAAAAAAGAAGTTATACATTTTAAGGGTTGTCATTTATACCAGAAAATACTCTGTGTACCCATTAAGGTATAAGTACTAGATGATTATATATAATTTTAAAATTTAACTTAATGTATTAATATTAAAGATGTAAATCAGAAAAAATGTACAATATATTTATCTTAAAGATGTATATTACAAAAAATATTGGAAACCCATTAGTTTCGATAATTTTTTTATGTGCTCTATGGTTAAAATTTTTGTTTTTGGTAAGAATAACTTATCAAATCGTTAAACATATTCATCTGTCAAAATTATTGGTATAAAAAAAAAAGATTTTCTATTAGTTATGATTGAAGACCCACTAACTCCGATATATCGAAATTTTAGAAGATTAGAGGAATTGTGTGCTTTTAAGCACTTTTAGTAAATCGCTAATTAACAAAAAAATCCTGAACAATATCACTTTACTGTATAGGCATATTATATTAGCAGATAAATATATGTAGCATCCATATTATAACATAAAAAGGTAGTATGCAAGTGGTGGCACTACCGCATTGTCTAAAAAGTGCTGTGAAAATATATCTGCATGTTTCAATACTTAGACAACGTTGACGAAGGCGGAAAAATGGGTTAACCCGGCATGCATATCGGTTTTCTGTAGATTCACAAGAAATAGCCAAACGATTCGGCTTTTTAAAATTATTCCCACCATTTGGAAAACTAGTAAACTGCAAACGTAGAATATTCTAATACGTCTACGGTTTACTATGTGTGTCTAACTATCGATGAAATTGTAAAATGACATCGAAATGACGTACAATACCTAATTTAATATAATTTTTTAACAAATACAGCAACTGTCCACCTCAACCTTGTTGCTAATGCAATCGAATCTTGGAACTGTCATATCAATAAATGTTTATATTTAAATTGACGTTGCCTAAACTATATAACACAAAAAATCAATATTTTTGAATAATTTTAATACATTTTCAAGATAGTTTCCTGATTTTGATTTTTGAGATCTGGCAATTTGTTTACGTTTTTCCAAAACAAAAACAAAGAGATCACCAAACAACCTGCTTACAAACTGGCGTTGCGTTAATTCTAGTCTTTAAGTTCATTTGTGCTACGGGATAAAATGATAATAAACTTTATTGACTACAATTAATTAACTAACCAGCAACAAGAGGACGCAAATAAGGTATTATTATAATTATGGAGGAATCAATGTAAGAGATAAGATCAAAGAAAATGGCCTAGCAATACCTTTATTTTAAGGTAATTAGGAAAAAGAACACTGACCATGCAACATATTTTTAGGCGCTTTGGCATAATCTTTAACCCGGTAGATTTTCTTCGAGGTAGGAACTTATGTAAATAAACAATCTACTCATGAAAATAGCAAAAGTGTTTTTAATTAATTTTTATATATTTAGATAGTCAGATACATCTAAAAGCACTTAGCTTTAGACACAAGATACCACCTATTTTTAAAACAACGACAACACCGCATGTCATAAAAAATAACTAAATAGATGGTAACTTAGAAAAAAACAAAAGTTAAGAAGAATAAAAACTCACATGTAACAAAAAACACAAAAATATCAAAATCAAAACGTTTAAATCACAGCAACACAACTTGACCATCACTTCTAAGCTGCAGCTTTGCCCTCAAGTAGGAAAGGTTTCCTGTGGTCATGATTGTCTTGACAATACCGGTTAAATGTAGTCTCCTCCTATTGACCATGAACAACCATTCTAGCTCTGATATTTTAGTTTTTAAACTGCTGTAGTTGATAAAGTCGTATTTCTATCTCTCTGGATCTATATTGTTTTCCATTGCTAGTATAACTTTTTAGACGTCTTATAATACCTTTGTGCATATAAATGAATTATTTGTGTAGGTATTACCTACACAAATAATTCATTTATATGCATCATCTTAATGTCAACTGCAGACGTCAAACAATCATTCTGTAGAACGAAGAGATATGAAGTCGGTTAAATTATGGCAAAGTTGTGTATTTGCGTAACTAACCATGTCCACTTTAGAAAGTTGCAAAATTCCGAGTACTTTCCGAGATATCCGGAAAAAACCTAAATTTTCCGATTTCGTTTTTATTTTTTTCTGACGTTATTTAAAGAGATATGGAAAAACAAAAGATACTTTCTTAAGGCCACTTTTTAAGCTCTACAAAACAGCGTTCAAAGATTTTCCTCACGACGTTTTGTTTTTGTTAAACCATCATCAATTTTCTTTTTTTAAATGCGGGCCTGGGTTTTTTATTTAATTTTTTAAAATCCCTTATTATCCCAATTACCAAAATGTATAACACTTAATATTTATTAACAAATATGGAACGCCCCTATAAGAAATGATGTGCGTTCCTTCTAACTCATTGTTTCTTATGAAAAATATGTTTTTTTAACAGAAAAATATTAAGTGCTATACATCATTGTAATTGGGATTACAACTGCTTCAAAAAAATGCAATAAACAATTGAGTGCCGTATTTTAAAAAATAAAGTTGTTGATGGTTTAAGGAAAACGAAACGTCGTACGGAAAATCTCTCAGCGCTGTTTTGTACAGCTTAAAAAGTGGACAGGAGAAAGTGTCTTTTGTTTTTCCATATCTCTTTAAATAACGTCAGAAAAAAATAAAAACGAAATCAGTAAATTTCGGTTTTTTTCGGATATCTCGGTAAGTACTCGGAATTTTACAACTTTCTAAACGGCATGTTGTTAGGCACCTAAATGCGCAACTTTGCAATAATTTAACCGACTTCGTATCTCTTACGGTTTCCGAGATCCCCATGCATGCACTCGAATCTGTGGCACCCTATATAAGATATCAAATCCTTTATATATAGTAAACAACTTTTTTTGCAATGAGTCTCGCAAGATTTCGGTGAAGAGATGAGCTAACTGCTTCTGGCATATTTTAAGCTTCTTAATTTAAAAACTTGAAATTAAGTCCTGTCCTAAAGCCTTTCAGTTAGATGTATTTTTTACCGCTTCTTATACGTCTTTTTCACTGATCTCCCAGGCAGTTATTGTGTGCAGCGCTTTCATCTATTTTTTTATCTTTCTTATCCACTTTGATGTTTTATGTGTTGTTTCTACTTCCCATATTTTTTCCAAACTTATTCCACTTTTTGTATTTCCAGATAGGTGTTTTGGTTTGGTTTTTGCCCCTCTGTTTCTTGTTCCGTTTTTCTTCTATGGAATTTCTTTTACTTGTATTAAATAATTTGTTGTTTTGTTTTCTCTTCCAGCTTTTGGTAAGTCTGGCAAGACTTGCTGCGGTCGTTTTGGGTGTTTTTTTTAGTATCTCGAGGATTTCAGGTAAGTTCTGATGTAGGTACTTCTTTTGTATTTCAGCAAACCGTGTTTGTGTTTTATGGCTTGGGTTCTTTTGTTTCATTTCAGTCAGTATACCGGCCATCGGACTTGATTATCAGGTCCCCGAGTGCAGTGTTCGTTTATTTGATGATGTTCCGTACCTTCTTAGCTGCGAATTGTTTAGAAAGTCTTGGTTTGAGAACTGGAACTTATTATACACTGTCAGTAATTGTTCTTTAATCTTCTCCTAGGTTGTATTTGGGTTGGAGTGTTCTTGGGTTTCGTTTTCTTGTTTTTGCGGGTTTTCATGATCATCATTTTCTATGTGGTCTCTGTTTCTAGTCCAAGTTCTGGTTAGTCTATTATCGACATTCTCTGGTACCGTATATATGGTTTTATTTCGCAGGATGGGGTTTGTATCATCGCTTTCTGGAGATTTAAACTAAATTTAATACTCCGTTTTTTGTTCGCAGTGATTAGAAAGTAGCCCCGAAGCAGATATTCGTTCATCTCAGCGGTCCACTTGAATCTGCTCCGTCGCATATTCTGTACCGAAACAATGGGTTGATCCATTGTTGGTTCAGCCGCATTAGTTTCAGTTTGATTTTGTGGATCATGTTTCAAAGCTTTGGTGGTGTCCTTTGTTCCCAGCCGAATGCTACCTGTTTTATGCAATTCTGGGTTATATTATTCCTGATAGTTCCGAAACATGCCTAACAAAAATATACAGAGTGTCCAATTAAAAAACAGAAGTTTATTTTATATTTAAAAAAAATGGATTATTAAAAAAAAATTCGACTATACCATTGAATTCTACGTAAATATATCTATAATAATCCGTCTTTACTTTTTATAATGTGATATACGGTAGCCGACATTCAGGCGGTGCACAAAAATACATTTTTTTAAATTTCACCCCGTAATTGTTGTTTATTGCATTTTTCGTTTCGCAAAAATGTAGCACAGTATTGTACAACTCGCAGCCCTTTGTTTCTGCTAATAGAAGAAATACTCTGCAAATCAATTTGTTTTTTTATATTTCCATATTTACGCATTTATAAGATTTATTATTATATTTTTACTGTTAGCATGTACCTCCATTTAAACCAACAATAAATCTATAACATCCTGCAAAAAAATTCTACTTACTTTCTTTTTTGTTAATATAGAAAATGTCCCTAAATTACCTTATAATACTCCAGGTAAGATTTTTTGTAATCCAGATCTGACATCACCGCATGTTTATTAAAGTAAATTTCTCTCTTATCGATATGAAAGTAGTAACAGGGATAATTCCGGGGATCCCATCCCGTACAAATAAATAATTCTATGGCACCCGAAGCTCTTACAGAAAATCCATTTTTATGGGCGGTCTCAATGTGAAATCTATGTTCAAATTCCTTAGTTGAGTTAGAAGTTAAAATGGTAGGTAAATCTAGAAAAAATAAATATATATTTTTATTTTAAAAATAAAATTGTACTAAAGTCGTTTAAAGTTATTTAAAAGAAAATCTATTTTCTGTGTTATTTACTATGACTCTCTCCCAAAAAGTCCTTTTCCTCTCCATTTACTATAATTAGGGCTTTTAGAGCAAAAGCAGCCTTTTATTTGCAAATTGTGTTTAAGTACCGAAATAAGTACTTTTTAAGAAGTGTTGATTTTTAATTACTTTATTTGAAGCTGCCTTGTAAATTTAGTTTGGAACCTGTTAACTGTTTGTTTTATTATTATTGTCTTTCAAGAAAAAATACCAGCATCTAAAATTTGTTGTAGTGTTACTATGTTACTACTTAGAAATATTAAACAAGATATAATTTTATTGTTAGAATTTGGAATTATTTTTATCGAAAGAAAACAGTTTATTTAAAGATACTTATATACAAAATTATGAAAGGGGCTTTTCGTACTGCTAATTTGTTAAATTGTTGCTGAATAAATATATTGAAAGAAGTCTGAAGAGCATAATTGTATTTCTGGCTAGCGATACTTAATTATTGAACAACAAGAAGGTATACTTTAGGATAAAAATGGCTTATGCGATCTTTGACAACACTTCAAAGGCCGCAAAGGCCATTTTTATCCTAAAATATACCTTATGTGCAATTAATTTCTGTACTTAAACTTAATTTTGCACATTGTGACTCAGGTCACCTTTGCTCTGAGCGCATCAATTTACTTGTATTACTTTAAGATACATAATTATTACGTCAGCTACTTAAAAACAAAAAATATAAATTTCTTTAAAAAAATGTATGCAAAGTGGATCAGAAAAGTGTTATTAAAAACAAAATATTAACTCATTTATATTTTTAACGATTCACATTATTTATTATTAAATTTTTGGATTCGAGTACATTTTTTATAAAACATACCCTATTTCTATCTTTAATGTTTTGAAATATTTATTTTAAATTCTAAATTAAAACATGCCATAAAATCCAATGTTCAAAAAAATAGTACCAGTTAACCAATAATTACAATAAAAAAAAAAAAAATATCACAGATAATAGCTGAAAAAAATCAATCAGACGTATTTATCACTAAAATAGAAATCTACTTACTGATTATTAGTACTTTTTTGACATAATCGTTTATAACCGGATCATTTTAATTTAAAAGTGCGACAAGAGCAAAACAACTCAACCAAAATTTATCGCATCGGTCCAAAAAGTTAGTAATAATGGTTACAAATGCAAATGACCATTTTTTTTAATTACGTCACTTCCAAATTAACTGGCCCGATAATATATGTTTTTAAATTTAAATAACAATAAGTACATTTCTTAATTAAAAGTAGTAATGAATTAAATAGTTTTACTCTGGATGCGGATTGAAATATTTTTGTCTTGTGCTTTTTAACAACCAAGCGATACTTTAAACTTGATACCTTACTGAACGCTTTTTAAAATTACTAAAAAAAGAATCTAAAAGTTTTTTTTTGGAAGATTTAATGGTTTTAAACAACTGTGTTAAAATCTACATTACGTGTAAAAAAATCATACTTTTAAAATCCACGAAAAAAGTTAAAAATAGTTGTGTGGGGGGAGCTGGCGTTAGGATACCCACATCAATTGGTTTATAAACTCTGCTAGGTCGATGTAAAAAAAATCTTACTGCCTTTGCAAAATAGGTCTAAATGTATGATGTAAAAGGTGTTTAAAAAAAAAGGCAAGTAAGAGGGACCTACTTAACGATATTTAGAAGATAATTTCACGAAAAAATTTACTTGACTTTACTACTTATACAACCCATATGGTTACTCTATCGCAAATAAGATTCATAAACAAACTAGAAATAAAGTTAAATAAAATGTTAGCTAACCAATTTACCTTCCCATCTGCTGTCTTCTATGAATTCTCTGGTTTTAGATGAACTTTCATCTATTTTCCAGTCTTTAATTGCCCATTTTATATTACATCTGTCATTAATATGAAATTTGCAGTTATAGTCATTTTCTATTGATGGTATATATTTTGTTGCTGAAAAATTATAACAGTATTAGTGGAGTTATGGGAACAAAACTCATTAATGGCTGATTAGTTAAAAAAGACATTTCTTTAGTTACTATTTTCTGTTTTATTTATTAACTAGTGTAAGCAGTTTGTATTCCTTTTGCTTACAACGTATTTTCATCAAATATACTCGTTTTTTAAGCATAGCTGTTTTGTCACTATTTTAACGGTCAAAACTAGAACAAAAAAAGCTGTCATGTAGAAAATTCTCTAACATTATTGTTTTATACCTTTCTTATTATAGCAGAAGTGGTGTAAATAATTAAATAATAACCTAGCAGGATTCGAACCACCTCTCGCCTCGTCCTATTTCTTCAAAGTCCTTACTTACTTACAAACAGCTTTATTAGTTACGTACATATTTACAATACTTCCTAAGACTACGTGTGTACATACAATATATTTACAATACATAAACATAAGTATATACAATATTTATATGGTAACATTCTCGAGTGCCTTCACAGGCTTTGAAAATGGGCGACAACCGGCTGAGGGTTGGGGCTGGTGGGAACCCTAGGTAGCGGGGAAGTATTGGTTTCGGGATGGATAGCATTTTCCGATCAATGATCTCACAAACGTTATTAGCCATTGGTTCTGTTAGAAGCTCGGATGAATTTTAGTCATTAAGTTTTATTTACATGCTGTATTTAAAAAGCATTGCTGGGAAAAGTAGCCAAAAACCCAGCATGTTTTATATTAGGTACTATGTAGCATTGTGTCAGGTACAACGTAGCAATAAACCAAGCCCGGTCTGTATTGTTGTCGGTACTTCACATTTATTCATTTATTCACATTTGTTCAGTATTTGATTCATTATTCATTATTCGCACTCTCATTCATACTATTCACTCTTTTCATTCATTCTTATTAAGTCTGGTCGGTAGTCCTGTTCATAAGTTTATGTTTGTAGTTACCTCGCTGCTTCGTGTTGGAATTAAGGGTTGAAAAATTAGGGATTGATAGGATTGTCAATCGTCTTGGTGGTAGAGGGGTAGTTTGTGGTATAGTGGCTTATGTATGATGTCATCTTAATGTCTGAGCCGCATCAAGTCTTGCGTTAAAACAGACTTTTGCGGCTGTGTGTTGTAAAATTTGTTTGCCAAGGAATAGATGTATTCATCTATTCTCGGCGTGTCCGTTAAGTCATGTATGTCGTCTATTCTTGTGTAACGTCCTGAGGACAACGTAGTGCCTTATTTTGGTATCGTTCTAGACTGTCATTTGTGTGTTTGATATGCTGCACCATATTGGTGCAGCATATGTGATAGACGGTCTAATTATTTGCTTGTAAATTGTCAATTTGTTTCTAGGGGATATGTTAGATTTTGGGGATAGTAATGCATAGAGACTATGCATTGCTGCGTAGCCTCTATGCAATAACTGGGTTATATGCTGCTGGAAGGAAAGGCGGTCCTCTATGCTGACGCCAAGGTATTTAAGGGTTTTTTGTGGCTGTATGTAAGTGTCATTTATTTTAATAGGTATGTTTATTTTGTTATTTGTAACTTTTTTCGTTATAATCATACATTCAGTCTTCTCCTCATTTATACTAATCTTCCACTTCTCGTACCATGGTCGTAGATAGTGAAGATGCGTCTGTATTTGTTGTCTTGCGGCATTTGCCGCAAACGGTGCCGTTATTTAAAAAACGGCACCGTTTTTTTTAAACGGAACAGTTATTTAAAAAAACGGCACCGTTATTTGAAAAAACGGCACTGTTTTTATCTACAGCCTATTTAAGCTCTTAAAAGCATAAAGTTGCGATCAGATTAAAAAATAAATGGATCAGTTTCAGTACATACGTTATTTATGATTTTTGTTTACCTAATAAATTATGGCTTAGGAAACATATTTTAATATAACTGCAGCGCTAAAAGTAATTTACATGTGTTAAAAAAATTCATTTTTATTTGATCTGATTGCTTATTAGGCAGACTTAAATAGTAAATATATCAGTTTCTGTACATAGAATATTTATGACTTTGGTTTTAATGGTACATTGGGGCATTAAGAATAAATTTAAATATAACTGCATGGGGTAGCAACCCTAATTTTGGAAATATTTATACTTTCAAGCACTAGGACGTCGCGATGGATGATTCGAATCATGCTAGGTTTTTATTTATTTATTTAATTATTTACGTCACTTCTACTATACATCTATTTCAACTTATCATTTACTATTGACCGTGGTGCAATGGTGGCGCTCAAGCAATAGAACTACGCGACGGATGGTTCGAATCCTACTAGGATATTATTTATTTCCAAAGTGACACGATGACCATGATGGCCATGATGACCCTGATGACGCCAGATGAAGTTCACATAATATATCACTCTACAAAAACTACCCCTATCTATCACGTGGTTTAAAAACAACCCCTATTTTGAGTTGGGCTTTAGGATGGCGATAAAATTGCAGATCGGACCTTAAATTTCTTCCATAAGAAATACATGGGAAAAACTACCATTATTATGTTACAATCGGTATAGCTATACTACTAGAGATATTATTGGCTATTGTATATGGAATAAAAATGTTTTTATATTCTTTTTTTTATTAATTTTTCATGGGTCCCAAAATTGAGATTTTTCAAACTTTTAAAAATGTATATCGCCAAAAATATTAACTTTATCGTAAAAAGGCATAAGCCCTTTTTTATTTGTATTACAATAAAGACTCTTAAAAAAAATTGCCCGGTTGGAAAATAACAGTTCCTTGCAATTGTTTAAACCCTTTCGGTTTAAACAATATGGCACCAGGTTGCCCCATGGCAACATGCATTTACATCATCAGTGGGGCAATTTAAAGAGGATCGTATAAAAAAATTGAGGTGGAATAGTTTTTGGAACTCATGCGCCGACTCCTCCTAGACTATATACCAATTTCAATATTTTTGAGAAAAAACCTGGGAGATGTCTCCATGCAGCAAAGAACATTTTTTGACATACAAAAAAATTCTACCAGTGAAATTCTTGAGGAATTTACTGCAAATATTTTTTAAGAAAGAAATGGTACGCCACTGCATTACCCTAAGTTTTTTTTAATTTGCAGGAACAAACTACTTTACTAATTAATTAAATATACTTAAATACATACATATAAGACATTTTATAATCCTAAGCAAATTTACAACTTAAATGATGCTAAATGATAGAGTTCATTTATTTTTAATCTAAGAAAATAAACACACTCCATTGCATGTATTGGCATTTTATTATTAAATTTAAGGGTTATATTAAACAAAAGTAATAATATTTTTATTTTTCGATTTCATTAAATATTGCAATAATCGCTAATATAATTTTAGTAATCAGTAATTTATTTATAAAGTGAAAATGAATAAGCTAAGGAAGATTGGTCGTGTCACAGTGTTAATTTATGAAATAGCATGATGTAATGGAAAAGAAATAAGTGTATGCTTATTGCCGGCAAGCTGATTGTCTGGACAAGCTTCTGTAAGATAATGTAGAGACGATATTTGGCGTTTTAGCAGTGGACGTAAAGTGTCTGTGAGTCAACATTTTGGCGATACGGCATTGATCCTAATAAGTTATTACCAATTCTTCCTATCCAAACATTTATACTAAATCTATCTCAATGGTGAGTTTTTTTAAAAAACATAAGGGTTTTCTACAACAGGCTAAAGATGTCCCGGAACCCGGGGTTCCACGACTTCGGCAAGGGTTCCGAAAAAAAAAGGATTCTCTGAGGCTAAAATCCTAACTGGATTTTCGACTTACGTATTACCGAAAAATAAGTATAGCATGCAATAAGCTGGACGCGGAGTCCGATATGAGACTGCAACTTTCATCAATAAGACCTAGTGGGAGCTCTTGGATTTTCAAAATTTTTTATCTAAAAAGTGAGACATGAGATCCACACAAATTAACCAGATGCTATTGGCCTTAAGGGGAACACTTGTAAAAAAAATAAAATTTGCTAGTAAATAATCGGACTATCAGAAGCAAATCCTCTATTTGTATTTTTTTCGTAAATTTGATCAAATGTTATCGTCAAAACTCATATTTTGCTAAATTATCTATGTTTTTCTCAGGCCTGGGGAGTGGCGCCTCCTACAACACTAAGCGTTCTTGACTCCATTCAAAGAAGAGCTGTTCGTCTTATTAATGATCCCACACTTACAGAAAAGCTTCCTTTCTAACCACAACTTAAGAGGTCCCCAACTTTGTTTGTTCCTTTATCCCTGTCCAGACCGTGGAACCTGCTACACGCAAAAGTTTTCCTTTTTTTCGAGATCTCCAAATATTTAAGTCTCGTGCTAGTAAACTCCCCTTACCACATTTCAGACAGCCACGGTACAGTACGGCCACAGCCTTCGTGAACTGTCCCAAGATTTAAAAAAAATTGTGTGGTTAGTGAAAATAGTTTCATTCCTTGCATTGATAGCCTTATCTATGTATAAAAGTATCCTTTTTATTATGGCATGTTCAAATTCCTTTCAGGTTCTTTAATAAAATATTTTTAAGTGTATTACTAATATATTTTGTAAAAAATAAATTATAAAGATATTACGAATCTATCGATTCTTATAATTTAAAATGCAAAAATATTTATTTGTGCAGCATTAAGAGGGTTCCGTGCTTATTTTTCCTGTTAAAAAGGGTTCCATAAATGAAAACTTGAAAGGTTTACAGCATATGGATCAATGTTTATGCATAAGAAATACCTTTGTAACACATGCCAGTAGGATTTTGGAAAAAAACTTATGATCTTGATTTTTTTTTATTTTGTAGCCAGTAAGAAAATTCTAATCGCACGGAAAAACCACGTTCTAAAAGAGCCTGCAGTTTTTTAAAATGAAATGGATAAAAGTTTTCTTTATGCAAAAGATTTCATACGGATGATTTGGATATATTGGAATTTACTGCAGAAAGGCTTTTTAAACTAATTTCAAGATTATCTTCGACCGCCGCGCGCCGTTAGGATAACTTTCTTATCACTGACGTTAATAGTAGCGTGCTTTACTGCCCTATAGTTTTTTGGAATAATAGACCCTCTTTCTCTCAGCCGTCAATAAAGTGCAGTAAACGTACAGTGCAAAGGATGTCTCCCCTAAGGAATTTTTTTCAGCATACCTGCGTTGCGCCAATCTAACATTACTCTACTATTTACCACAAACTAAATGCACATCAGTTTACTGTTCATTACTAAGGCGAACCATTTGTTTATTAAGATGTAGTAATAAATTAGTTTTTCACAAAATTTCAAAAAATTCTAGCACAAAAACTTTTTATAGTTACTAATTTATCAAAATCGAACTTAAATAACAGAAATGTCATCGAGCATGTCTATTTATTATTTCAAAAACTACTAATAAAATTTAGAAAATCACAACATTCTTGCATGTATTGTGCTTTTTTAGTATGTGGTAGACATGTTAAGGGTAAGGCTCATAGATTTTTGACTTTCGTCTGAGGTAAGGCCTATCATATAGTTTGCTTTACAAGTCATAGTATAAAATAGAAGTTGCAACACTGATGAGTTGACCACTCTTTTTTTAGGTAATTCATTTATTTTTAAAAATAAAAAAATATATTAATTACTGCAGAATTAGATATTAGCGATATGATCCTACCCAGAAATGGTTTGTATTTATTTATACGAACCGAGCATCGAATAAAAAAATCAAAAGATTATTTTGATTTTTAAAATTTTTTTACGGTAAATCCCTGACGGACGACACTGGTGGATATTTAATTTTTTCTTGTCTGTTCGAAAATGTTCTTTAATGCTTAGAACACATCTTCTAATTTTTTTAAAAATATCTAAATTGGTATAAAAGCTATTACAAACAACGATTATTTTCTTAAAATTTTAACAAAGTAAGGCGTTGAGGACCTATATTCATATGAAATATTTTGCTTATGTTTCATTGTAAAACTAGCCCTTAAAGTTTGTCAGTAGAGTTTTTGGACTTCCTGTATATTTTAACAAATTTATAGGCAATTACAGACCAGAATGAATCCCAATCCCTATACACATCTTTGCTTTTCTGTAAAATGTAACTAACCAGAACTAACTATTTTTCCCGTGACCTAGGATCCAGTAGCGTATCTTTTTCATTTGTTGTTATGAAGGGAGCTCTCATATTCCTTTATATGTACCTGATGTTTTTTTGATAGCAGCGAGATGAGGTCAAACTTTATAAAAATGCAGTGTTAGACTTTGTTAATAAAAAAAGTACGTCATCAATGCTATAGCCG